>APFE031406242.1:3432-19215 GCA_000404065.3 Pinus taeda
GGGAACCTTAGTTTCTCTGCCTAACTACTGATCTGCCAAGATTAAACAGTTTGGACAGATTTCTTTCTCTATTCTACAACATAAATTGAAAACATGGCATGATCCAAATTAGACTGTTGGGTCATCCATAAAACTTTTGTGAATATGGAGGCATATATACACCTTCTCTTTTCTTGTAAATATGGAACCTTTGTGGTAGCAAAATGGGGCATATTTGGCACTAGTATTTGCCAATCATGAAATATGAAACCTATTGGTATAGGTATCCAACAAACATAATCTAGGAGGACTTGAGGATTTTCTGCAAGGTGTTGATGGGCATAAATGAGAGCTAAGGGGTTTTCTAGTTCTGCCCTTATCATGAGGGATTCACTTAGCTCCTTTGTCATGATCCTTTGAATTTCCACTGCCCTCTTATCTTCATGGCTCAACTAGGAAGCCATAGCCATGAGTTGTAAGTCTTCTAGTGTAACACTTGGATCCCACAAGTTCATGTATGGTAGTGCCATATTATGGAGGTAAAACTCTACTAATTTGGCTCTATCCTTGGCTGAACTATTATCACATATATGCATAAACGGATCATAATTCTGGAATGGGATTGTGCCCCTCAGGGTCAATGTTTTGATTTGGAATTGGAGCCATTTGTCTTTGAGATATAGTGCATAGGATCTAGTTGGTTGTCTGCACTGCAAGGCCTCCATTGCCTAGCTGGCCATGCAGGCCATCTGGGCTTCCCGTTCCTGCAACTGTTGTCTCAAAATCAGCACTTCAGTTTCTACCCGAGATTCTTTTTCTTGCTGTTGTTTCATCAACATTTCATCATCGATCTATGGCTCTTCCTCTTGCTGATTTTTCTCTGTTGCTTCATTATCTGTTAGGGGACCTTCCTATTGTTGTTGTCCTTCAAAAATCGGTGACTTGTCTCCCCCTTGAGTTTCATGTTCCTGTAACTTCTTTTTCAGTCGTTCATTTTCTTCCTATAGTTGGTCTCTTTTAATGATCTCTATATGCCTTACCATGCCCAACACCCTTCACAACTCTCTCAACTAGTCTTCCATGTGCCCTATATCTTCAACTCCTTTAGATTTAGCAATCTGCATCTAGGTGTGGGTTTTGACCCTTTCTTATTCTAATTCAAAGAAAAGAGGCATAATGAATTTCTATGGGTTGATCTTCCCACCTTCTAGCATATTGTAATATGAGCCTAAATTAGGCTGAGGGCTTGGCTTAGCTATTTCTTTTGCCTTACCTTCCTCTTGTGACTATTCTGTTGTCTCCTTTTCCAATTGCTCAGTTTCTTTCAGCTTTGCCAGTGTCTCCTATAGAGAGGTTTGAGCTTCCTGTAGAACTACCTTGGAGTCCATCAATTTGACTCTTTCCTTCCAAGTGGAGGTTTTAGGACTCCCTCTCTCATAGGTGATAGAGATTTTGGAGGGAGATTCCTCCTTTTTCTTAGTAGGTGCATCCTGAATTATTATGGGTTCTTTTGATGGTGGATGGGGATTGCCTACTTTAATCGTGGTGCTCCTCTAGGCTTTGAAATACATCTATGTCTGTCTTTTTCTCTTGCCCTTTTTCTTAGTTGGAGTGCTTGATGTAGCAAGCACAACTGCTGCTTCCCTTGCCAATGTTTCAGGGGATGTTTCCTCTTGCTATTCTTCTCCTTCATCTCCTGTAGTTTTTCCTATGTCAGCTGTTTTTTCTTTTGTCTCTGCTGCTTCTGGTGGTGTTTTCTCCTTATCTTGCCGAGTCCCTGCCTTCCGTGTGGCAGTCTTTTTCTGAGCTTTCTTAGGCTTTTTCTTCTTAGCCTTTTTCCTCTTCCTCTTCTTTGTTTTTGAGGCCGTTTTCTTTTCTACCTTAGGCTCAACAAGTTTCTCCTCTTCTTTTTGCTTCTCCTCTATTTCTTCTTTTTCTTAAACATCTTGTGCCTCCTCATGAATTTTCGTCTTAATTGTCTCTTTTTTCTCCTCCTCCTCATTTCCAGATGGGGTAATGTCCTCAGTCAAAGTTTGATGTCATCTCCTCTAGACATATTCCTAAAAATTGCGCAAGCTATCAGGATGGTGTATGTGTGTAGGGCATCTTCCACCAATAATTGAATGAGGCCATCGTCGGCTAGCTAGTCTGGAACCCTTGCATTCAACTTGGTGCCACATTCTATCAAAGACTGGAGGAGGAATTATGGGAGACTGAGTTTCCTAGCTGCCGGTAGGTCCATCCCATATCTCAATTAATGCAACAACCTGAAGTGATATCCATAAACTATACTGAATCTGCCTTCACAAGTGATTTATTTCATGATTTGGTAGCTGACTTCACTCCATGAAGGAGGTTAGCTTGTCCTTCTGACCCCATTCTTATCCTCTACACGATGTTCATTAGGTTGAAAGAATGTATTTTTAGCAACTTGTCGCAATGGTTTTTCCTCTTTGTTCCAAGGGAGCCCAAGTGGAAGACTTGTGATTCTGTTGATAAAATCTAGTGTAAGCTCTAGGGTTAGACCCCTGAAACTGACAGTATCATGTCTTTTCGAGTGGGGTCTTAACGACACAAAAAATTCTTCAGTCAACTCCTCATCATGTCCATGAATTCTCTCAAAGAAAGACATCTAGTTTGCCCTGGTGAAGAGGGCCACCACCTTAGGGTGCTCACGCAATTTGTTGGAGTTCAAATGGTCCTTTCTCATAAAACCTCCTGGCATGGTGTTTAGTGGTTTATGAAAGTGCTTAGGTGAGGAAAAAAATAACAATTTCCAAAACAAGAAACAGAGGGACAATTGAGCTTTGTTTTTTCTAAAATTGTAGGAGGAATTCCCTGTGTGCTTCTTCTTTAAAACATAAATTTGCAATTCTTCCCTCTTCAAACTGTTCTTAACCTGAATTTGCTTCTTGGTTTTTGAAAAAATAATCAAGACTTTGACAGAACAGAGAATGTATAATGCAATGTTTTTTCTTGAAAGAGTAGACAGACTTGCAGATTCATTTTTTCAGAAGAATGTGAGGAAGAAAAAGAATAAATTTTGAATGCAGAGAAGGAAATGGAGAGACTGTGTAGAACTTGGAAAAAATATAGGTAGACTTTTAAGCTTCCCTTTCCTTTCTTTTTTCAGCCCAACATTGTATTTTTAATCCACCACCTTATAAATATATCATATGCAGAGCAGTTTCTCGAGCCTACCTCTTTCCAAGCTCGAATTTGCCAAAAATTTTGACTTTTTCTACTCCAGCGCTGCTCTCTGGCCTTCCTGTAGAAAGCCTCTTATAGACGGTGTTCCTGCTCCTGTAGAATGCAGTAGTGCTCCTGTAGAGCCTGATAGGCGGGAGGGTTTTGAAACACTGGTAGAAAATGACTGGTTTGTTGCTCTAAAGGTGATAGGTGAGTACTACAGTCGAGAACTTCATGAATGAGAATGAAAGAAAGGGCGGTGGAGGCTTAGACCACACTGTACTTAACTGATGGCGTAATCCGCGACGAGGAGGTGAGGTGGCCGAATGGGTACATTATCCCCATCCAGACTGTTGGTCCTACTCTAGTGTAATAATGGTTCTGCATGCCACCTGACCACCATCACCTTCCTCATCATGTTATAAGCTGCCACCACTATTGGTTGTGAGTTTTTTCTTTCCGAGTTGACGGGCCACACGTACTGACTGCGTATCTGATCTGTGGTTTGCATTGGACGAGGCTCGTTTGAATTCCACGAGGGTGTGTGAACTGAACTAGGGTGGCCAGTTAGCTGGCCACCGATTCTGTTTAATCATGACCATTCCCATAGTTCATGCAATTTATAAATAATATTCATGAAATCGAGGAATAGGTTTAGCCACTTACCTGCTAGTCACCGTTGTGTTCTGCATGCTTTAGATCTTGGCGCTTTATTTCCTCGTTGTTGTTGCTACTGGTGCTCTGCATGCTCGGATTTTTGTTTATGCTGGTGATTCTTCGATCAAGCTATGACCCTTGCATGCTTCATACATCCTGTTGTGTTGACCTTGTCTCTGGAGTTTGTTTTTCAAAGGGATCAGCTGCTACAGGAATCTTGTAGGATTTACCGTAGTTGCTTCTCCTTTTGAAATTCAGGCTGATGCTTGAGTAGGGTTGAAAAGATTGTTGAAGAAGGTATCGAATGTAAAGAAATAACAGTTGGTAGGTATTAGGTAAGTAAGGAACACTGCTACTTTATTTGTCAATATGTTTTTGTATTATAGAATGAAAGAAACAAGATTTCTCTATTCGTCTGTGCAGGGAAAGAAAAACAAATGGAAATGTGGGTGTGCGGGGATGGAATGAAGAGTTAGGTTGATGGGTGGTGGCAGGGAGGTTCACAAGTGTTAGGGCCTAAATCTACCTCAGGCTGAGAAAGGCAGGTCTAGGGTAACATCAAACCACACTTAACCTAGTAGCCAGCCCTACCAAGTTGGGAAAGGGCTCTATCCTTGTCAATCTCAATGAAAATTTATCAAGGAAGGCTTGAGGTGACTGATATAAATACTAATTTTAGGCTAGGTATGTTTTCTTAGAGGAATTTAATTTATTTTAATGGTTGGTTGCTGGATCAAATCAGGAAGGAAACTTTGGGTCCGGGAAATCAACATAGATTTGTAGAGGTTTCTGTGGGGCGAGGTAGGCAAGTGTTTTAGCACTTTGAAATGAGTGTAATGGTGAGTCTAAAGATTGGTGAGGAGCTGGAGAGGGAATGCAAATGTCATGAGTCCTCTTCAGATAGTAGAAAACATGTAAAACTAAGTAAACCCCGAAGCAGAGCACTGAAACACCAATGGATTCTACCTTTCACACTTGATTCATTTAGCTATGCATAATAGAAAGATGATGGCACACATAAACATAAGATCAACTAAATTGTAGAGGAGAAAACAATGCTAATTCACATTACCACGAGAATCCCACAAAAATGCTGCAAAATCCTAGTTTATTTCCTTGCCAAACTGCAGAAGTGATGTACAAAGTAGCTCAATGCATCCACAAGAGTCCAACCTTGACAAATGACTAATAAAGTACAAGATATAGGCATCTAACCACCTATGCTAGCGATTAGGGGTCGAATCCATGAGTCAAGGTGTTGTTTCAACAACATCTAAACTATGAACTAGAAAATATGCAGTGTAACAGCTTGCCTCTAAAACTATGGAAACTGATTCATTCACCCTAAAACCCACTCCAATTGATGTATCTACCTCCTTAAGTAAATTTTAATCATTTTTACATCATAGTACATCAATTTACATCATATTACATCATGAATTTTAGCATGAGAGAAGAAAAAGTCAAGCTGGTAGAAAATTAGGCGAAAATCTTAGTTTTTGAGCAAAATGGGCAAAATTTTGCCTAATGCGCAGCGCCATTTGCTTGATGCACAACGCCTTTTCCAAGCTAAGTTTGAAGGCCTTCCCTTCACCACATTTTCTCCAAGATGGCTTGCTGGAAAGGTATATCTATCTACTTTCTAGGAAAAGTGGAATTTGTGGATTTGGTGTCCATTTGCCCCTTCAAAAATTAGTTCTGTGAATACTACTTCTAGTGGGTCCAAAAAGTGGCAAAGAGGGCATTTTTGAGGTGTTTTTTTCCCTTTAGATCACCCAGATCTCCTCCAAAATTCATGAAACTTTCTAGGTCTTCATGTTTTTTCACGATGAATCCAAAAATTTAAGCCATTCTTCAAAATTCCCAACCAGCTCAATGCGCATCGCTAGTGTCATTGCGCATCAAAGGAAATTTTCTATGTTTTGCAATTAAAATTTAGGAAATGACAAAAATTTCTCCAAAATGCTTCAAAATTGGCAAGAGGCAAGCTTATCAATTGCTTTGCGAAGCCAAGGAATATTCAACCAATATTATAAGTTTATCATGCTCCTTTTTGGCTTTTAAGGCTCTCCCTAACTTGGATTTTAGGCTTCTTATCCTTGTCTTGCAAATTTTGTTCCGGGCCAAGTAGTGATAGGCCATGTGGCGCAACATGTTCTTCTCCTTATTAACCTTGTCAAGCAACTTCTCAAGTTGGGTATTCACTCTTTCCAACCATGATTCTTGGTCAGCCTCTATTTCTTGCTCTGGTGAAGTCAGCTTGATTTTCCTTCTTTTTGCCACTTGCCGGTTTTCCCTTATGGCTTGCAGCTCCATAATTGTTTGTTTGTCCTCCAATTACTTGTTCTGATGCTCAAGGTAGTTAATGATCCATTTAGACTTCTAAAGGTTAAGTGATAAGGCTTGTATCTCAGCTTCTTTCTCCTTCATGATCACATCCTTGAGTCTTGAGATTTGGGAGCCCAAATCAGTGTCCTCTTCCTCAACCAAAATAAAATCCCCGTCTTGGCCTTCAGAAGGCCCTTCATCATGCAATGGTTGTTTTCCTCTGTCCTGTACCTGTTCTGCTGAAGAAGAAGGAAAATCCCCTTTCACCCAAGGTGAAGATAGCATTTTCCTATTGTCCAGTGAAGAGAACAAGAACCCTTCCACCCCTGGTGGAGATAATACTCATTTGGTAGTTGCAAAAATTCTTCTTGTCCCATTTTCATAAGTTATAAGCATAGTAATGTGAGCCTCTACAGTTCTTCTTTCATGCTCTCTTTGTTGCTTGGAAGGTCCATCTTCCTCTTGAGGTTCTGCAAAAATTTGAGGCCCCTTGAAAATCTCATGGGTAATGAAGGTTTCCCATGGCACTCCCAACCGAGTGAGCTGATGTACAACAACAATCTTGATGACAACAAAGTGATAAATGCTATTAAGATGTTGTGGGTATGGTTTTCTCTTTGCAAGCACAGTCATCCTCTCCATGTTTTTGCAAATGAAGTAAGGTATACTCATCATTTTAACCCTGGTAAAATGCATAAGCAATCTGATATGATAGACATAGAGTCTGGAGAATCTTCCCTCACATGTGAAGTATTTAATGATGGGTTTCATTAGTGGCACATACCAATCCTCCAAAAACTTAAAAGGAAACACCCTACCCAATTTACTATGATATTTGGCTTTAATGTAGGGTTCATAGTTTTGTTTGCTGATATTCTGTCTTTTGTTGCATCTTTCCCCCACCTCTGGCATCCTAGTTGATTCTGCAATAATGGCTGGTGAAAGAATGAAGTTGATGGCAACAAGGTGTACCATATTGTCCTCCATGTTGATGATAAATTGCCTAGCTAATTCATGATGATACTTAACCCTCTGAACCATCTCACAAAACTCAAAGCAAGATTGGTATTTGAAACAAGTGGTGGCAAGGGGGCATGCAAGAAGTTCCGTGATTCTAATAGGCTCCTCTCTGATTATCTTCCCACCCTTGTGAGGTCTCATAGGATATACATTCTTGTCTCTTGAACTGTCACTTTGTGTTTCTTCTTCATAGCTTGAGTCATTGTTTCTTACCATAGTGCTTGTCTTAGGAAAATGATGAGATGAAGATATGGTGAAAAATGGTAATGAAGTAGGACAATGGTGATGAGTATGAAGAGATTTTACTCTTGGGAAATGGAATAGGGAAATGAAGGGATTAGTTTTGGGAAACTAGGGTTTAGTGAGGGATTTAGGGTTTGGTGAGGGAAATAGTTGTTTTAGGGGAGTGGGATATGGGAAAATGGGATAAATAGAGTAATTTATGGTAATGAAAGGGTGAAAAGGGTTTAATAATGCTTTTAGTGATGGTGGAGTGAAAATTGCACAATAGAATGGGAAACAATGAAGAGAAGCTAGGGTTTCATTTTCCACATGAAAAATTTATGAAGAACACAAGGGTGAACTCAAATTTAGCTTTGGGATGATGTTAACTTACTTGTAGAATGAAAATGTAGGAATTTTGAGGGTTATTGCATGATTTGGAGTCATTGAGGAAGATCTGGACTGATGTGCAGTGCACTGGGCCTAATGCGCAACGCCCTCGTGATGTGCAGTGCCCATTCAAAATAACATTGCAGGATTGCCTTTGATGCGCAGTGCCTGCCTGATGCACAACGCACTGCCTCTGATGCGTAGCGCCAGGCCAAGTTGCTTTGAAAAACATGGTTTTCTTGTCTCCTTTTCTCCAAATCGCAATTTTTGCTCTTCAAGGGTGTTTTTCACAATGAAATGACCAATGACACTCCTTTCACTTTAAATATGAATGACTTTAAATTCTTGCTTATTCTAAAACCCAGTTTTCTAATGTCAAAGTCACTTTTGGTCTTCAACTCTGTTTTTCCATTGAAATTGACTTTTCTTAATCATTTGGTAAACTGATGCATTGATGCTTGTGTTTTTGTCTGCAGTAGCTAGAGTTGGCAAGTTGAGCAAGGGTAGTAGCTTTGAACATATTACATATAGAAACTATTGAAATTACATAAAATTTTTGTACATAGAAAATAAAAACTCTGTTTTCACCTCAAAACAATGTTTTGAGGTAAAAATCATTTATTGTGCATATCTTTAGTGAAATTTTGATCTGATGAACTTATTAGACCTCCTCATGTGCCTGCTGACCATTTATTGAGTTTTTTTTTTACCATGGTGACAAACCCTAGACCTAATGAGACCTAAAACCCTAAAAATGATTTTTGCAAATGTAATGACAAAAAATGACTGTAAATGACCTGAACATGTGAAAATAGGCGAGCAAGTAAATGACATGAGGGAAATTGACAATGAACCACTACCATCAGTTGATCCATGACCTAATGGAATGCAGATGATTGGATGGGACACCTAAAATGCATGCAAAAAGAGAAATTTGATCACTGATGGAGGGATGAAGCTGATCAGATGGGACACCTAAAATGCATGCAAAAAGAGAAATTTGATCACTGATGGAGGGATCAAGATACCAACACCAACAACAGGCCTCCTAGACAAATTTCCAGCCCTCGGGGTCTTCTCTGAACTTGATTTTGGCCTCTCTGTGATTTCTATAGGAGCCTCTTGAAGAATACACAGAGTTTCCTGTAGGATGCAAAATTTTCAGCACAAATGAGACCAAGGCTTGGGAAAGAATAATGACGATGGAGGGATGGACTATGAAGGGTGTATGTGGCCTGGCCATGTCTTTTCCTCTTGTGACCCTCCTGCAACCTGCAATTTATTCAAAAGATGTTAGGTTTTGTTTTGTTTTGTTTTGTTTTGTTTTGTTTTTTTTTTTTTTCGTTTTTCGTTTTTTCTCTTTTTTCCTCTTTTTTCTCTTTCTTTTGAGACATCTGGGGTGCCTCCAGGAGGTTTTCACCCTCACTGCCTGCCCTAGGTGCCTCCAAGAGGTTTTCACCCAGGGATATTTTATTCCTTTTCTGTTCTTTTCTATGTTTTTTCTTTTTTCTCTCTTTTTTTTTCCTTTTTTTCTCTGTTTCTCTCCTTTTTGCTTTTTTGCTCAGGGTGTGGGTGGAGTGGAGACAAGGACCTGCTCCACTACCAACACTATTTTTCCCAAATTCTTAATGAACTCTTGCTTGGAAGGGGGCTTCCTATAGATCTTCAATCTATGCCCATTGACGAGCATGGGGATGGCTTCTTCATCTATGGTCCAGATAAGGACTGAACCATTATCATCGCATTTTTCTACAGTGTATGGTCCCAACCATCTTGTCCTCAGTTTGCCCTTGAAATATCTATATCTTGAATCATACAACAAAGCCCAATCTCCTTGCTGGAATTGTTTTTCTTTGAGGTGTTTGTCATGCCATATTTTTCTTTGAAGTTGGACTACCTCTGAGTGGAGTACGACCTGCATTCTTTGTTCATCCAATCCATTTAGCTGAAGCAATCTTTCCTTTTGTGCATGGCTGAGATCTAGGTCTAGCTGAGCTGCCATCCTTAATGTGTTATATTCAAACTCTATTGACAACAAAGCCTTCTTCCCATAGACCAGGTCATAGGGTGTAAACCTTGTGGTGGCTTTCCAGGTGGTGTTATAGGTCCAGGTGGCCTCAACCAACTGATCTGCCCAATCTTTTCTACTGCTCCTCACTACCTTAGTAAAAATACCTTCGAAAGCTCTGTTAGTGACTTCCACCTGCCCATTTGCTTGCGGATGGTAGGGCGTGGAAGTTCTGTGCTTAATCCTGTGGTGTGTGAGCATGTCTTCAACCAGATTGGAGGTGAACTGACTCCCTTGATTACTGACTAACTCTCTTGGATAGCCAAACTTGTAGAAGATATTTTCCCTCAAAACGGAGCTACTTTTTCTTCTGTTGCTGCCTTGATTGCCTTTCTTTTTGCCCATTTCGTCAGATAATCAGTACACACAATGATGTAAGATTTTTGTTTTGAAGGAGGGTTGATAGGACCCATAAAGTCCATTCCCCACTTCTCAAATGGCTTGAAAGTCACTTGAGGTTATAGGGGCATCTCATCCCTTGGAGTAGGTTTTCCCATCCTTTGACATCAATCACATTGGCTGATATATCTCCTGACATCTTGATGAAGAGTGTGCCAATAGTAACCTGCTTGCAGAATTTTGAAGGCAATCCTCTTTGCTGCAATTTGGCCCCCATAGGGAACATCATGATAGTTTAGGAGGATGTCAAAAAATTCCTCCTCCCTGACACATCACCTCAAAATTTGATCTGGGCCAAGTTTAAAAAGATTGCCCCCAATCCAAGTGAATGGGGCACTTTTCCTCATGATCTTGCTCTTCTCTTTCGAGGACAGGTGTGGCATAAGCTGTGCTGAAAACAAATAATTTGCTATATCAGCAAACCATGGAGAGAGTACTGAAATAGCAAATAGGTGTTCATCTGGCATTTGATCATTCACCATTCCTTTTTCACTTGCAGGCAGATCTAGTCTAGACATAATATCAGCAACAACATTTTCCTTACCTAGCCTATCAATCCATATATACTCAACATCTTTTCCCAAAATACCAAACAATGGAGAGGCTAGCTTACTAAAATCCTTAATGAATCTTCTATAATACCCTGCTAAGCCTAGAAAAATCCAAACATCTCTTACCTTTTGAGGAGGTGGGACCCTTTGGATGATAGCAATCTTGTTGGGATCCACCTGTAATCCTTGTTGAGAAATTGTATGACCTAGGATAGTCCCTTCAGTCATCAAGAATTCACATTATTTAGGATTGAGGGATAGGTTCATTTCAATACACTTGGTTAAAACTTTCCCGAGGTTAGTCAAAACTTCTTGAAAATTAGAACCATAAGGGGTAAAGTCAACCATATAGATTTCCACTGAATCATGAACCAGTTCAGAAAATATGCTCAGTATTGCTCTCTGGAAAGTGGCAGGAGCATTACACAACCCAAAAGGAAGGACTCGGTAGGCAAAGGTACCCCATGGACAAGTGAAAGTGGTCTTATCTTGGTCTTCTGGGCTGATTTGGATCTGGTTGTACCTGCTAAACTCATCTAGGAAGGAGAAGAACTTATTCCCTGCTAGGCCATCTAACACTTTATCTATGAAAGGCAAAGGGAAATGGTCCTTCTTGTATAGTTCCCGATAATCTACACAGATTCTTCACTTCCCATTTTTCTTTGGCACTAGCACTAAAGGAGAAACCCATTCATGTCAGAATGGGTTAGATGAATCCTGCATCCAACAATTTTTGCAGTTCTTCTTTGACAATGTCCTTGAGGGCCGGATTCATCCTCCTTTGGGGCTGCCTGACTGATTTACAATATTCTTGAATATAAATGTGATGAGTACAGACTGAAGGGTGGACTCCCTTCATCTCCTTATAACTCCAAGCAAAAGCATCCAAGTGATGTTCAAGAAGCTACACAGTTCTTTCTCTTGAGAGGTGGATAGGGATGAGTTGATATTTAAGGTTTTTTCTGGGCCAAATTCCACATACTTAACTCTGAGAGAAGTCGGATCAGCCACATAGAGATCAACTAAAGGATTGGCTTGGGTTTCTTCCACCATCTCTTCTAAGGGAAACACACTGGGGGGGTGGATTCTGAATAAAGTTCTCAATAAGATCATCTTCGGTTTGCAGACCCCCCATGGTAGCCTCTCTTATACACAATGGTGCATAATAGAATTCATCCTCATCTTCCTCCTCCAACCAGAGAGGTAAATCATGTTCTAGTAGGGGTTGGGCAAGAGGATAGAGGACTAGATGTTTGAACATATGCCCATTCTCGATTGTCATGTTCCCATCTCGACAACTGATGTAGGCATCTGCAGTAGCCAACCGAGGTCTTCCCAGGATGAGAGGATACCCAATGAGCTTTGTTTTTGGTTGGAGAACTAGGAAATCAACAAGGTACTCCTAGGAATCAATAGAGACCATGACATCTTCCACAATCCCCTCGGGGGTCATGGTGGAGCGGTTTACTAACTGCAATATTATTAAGGTCTTTCTTAGGGAACCCTGAAGGTTGAGTTTGAGCATAGTGTCCCTAGTCATCACATTAATGGAAGCCCCTAGATCAATCAAGGTATGGGAGATTATGGTGCCATTGATGTGGACATTGACTACAGGACTCCCAGGGTCTAGATATTTCAGACAGATTACCTGCCCCAACATATGGTCAGACAGTTGTCCTATGACATTGATAGTTGTAGCATCTCTCTTGCACCTACCTGGGTGCCTGAAGCATTTCTCCTTGATCATCTTGTTGTATATAGGAACATCCTTTATGGCTTAAAGAAGTGGTATTTTTATACATAACTGTTTCAGTTCTCCCAGAAGCTCAGTTTCTTCTGGGGTCAGTTGTGTGGTTCCAATTAGTCTCTCAGGAAAGGGTGGAATGACTTTTGGTTCACTTTTGTGCTTTTCTTCCTCATCGTCCTTAGGAGGAGGTTGGCTATCTAGGAGAACCTTCCTAGGTCGTAGGTTAATCTCCTGAATCTCCACAACATAGGTTGGGCATGATGTTTCTCCACTATATACCTGCTAGGCCTGTCTGTTGTTGGGATTCGGGTTTGGTTGAGAAGGTATTTGGGGTTGTCTTAGAGGAGCAAGAGGTGATGGTTGTGGTTGAGTAGGTGGTGGAGGAAAAATAGTGGGAGGAGAGTTATACTGGGGCCTCCACTCCTGATGAGGTGCATTCCATTGAGGTTGTGGCTGAGCATAAGGATGAAATGAATGAGCAACTGGAGGAGCTTGGTATTAAGGAGGATATGACTAAGAAGGGGGTGTGGACCAAGAAGGATGAGCAGGGGGCCCCCAAGAAGGCATGGAAGAAAAGCAGTAATCACAAAATACTCAGATGCTTCCCCGGCGATGGCGCCAAAAAGAGTGGTGAGATCTAGTACTACAACAATAATGCTGCAACTCTTGGGGCTTCCTTATTTACTTTTATCAACTCGGTAGTTCGTAACAAACTTGGAAGCGACAGTGTTATGTGCACAAGTACTAGCTTGATCCGAATTTAAATATGAATGCAATAAAATACAGAGATAACCATAAAGATGGATATGTAGTGGAAATAATATTTCATTTCATTATTGTAAAATACTGAAATATGCTTACAAACATAAATGGAAATAAACCAGCTAGGGTGATGGTAGCTTATCTCTGAGAAGAGATGTGGCGGCTAAATGCCTCTGAACTGTGTTACAATGAGTCTCAAAGGCCTATCTATTATTGAGAAACAATGGAAAAACCCTTCACATCCCAAAACGTAACCCTAGAAGATGAAACGCCAAATTGTGGGCCTCGTTTTGGGGTGAGTTGGATAGCTAACTTCCCGGGGTCGCGAATTGGTCATATTATCTCTGTTTGATGCGCATGATAGCCCATTGGAAAGATCTCTCCGAGGAATACAACGGAAAAGATGATTTTTTTGACAGAAAAATTGCTAGTAGTAGATTTCCCAAAAAATGTCGTTTAGGGCCTCAAAACGGCTCCGGAATTTTAGGACCCGAAAAACTGCTAAAAATAGTAAACTGTGTTATAATTAAGGAAACTGAAAGAAACAGTTGTGGGGGTCCAAATGGGATAGGTGGGTGGCCGCCAACATCCACCTGGATCATTCCTCCCCCCTTAGGAAGCAATGGTCCCCATTGCATTGAGTTCCTCCCTAAGATGAGGAAGCTTCTGCTGAGCTGGGCCTATAGTGAGTTGTTCTGCAATCTCTGATGTGTCCAGAAATGGTGGGAAGCATGGTCGACGACGGTCGACATTGAAAACTTGGTGGAAGCGAAGGAATGGAGGAATGTTGTGCTTCCAAGCATTGTTTCCTATAGCCTTGGTACTGGTGTAAGGACCATGTCGGAGTGGTCTGAGTTTCTGATGGGTTCTAGTAAGGTGTTCTCTCTGTAGATGTAACCAAACTTTGTCACCCACCTGAAACTTGTGTGGTACCCCTGTGGGTGAGGATAAGTTGTTCCTATGTTCTGTCATGACCGTATCCCTTTGCTGTTGCTGCTGCATGGCGGAACCCTTTGCGGGGGTCATGGATGTAGCAACGATCTTCTCTTTACTTTGGGAGTGAACCAAATAGGGAATAAATTTCCTAGTCTGGGAGATGAGCTTGCTGCCTTTCTTAGCAGAGATCAAAGAGGTGGCGGTAGGTGGGGCTACCTCCGGTATCCTGTATAATGAATTATCCAACAAAATAATGATAGCGTGAGGCCTCGACTCATACACAGCATGTCACTTTCACAAGTATGGTTGGCCTAATAGTACATCACAAACATCCAGAGGTGTAACATCACACAATACCTCATCTGTGAAGGGCTTGATTCTATAGGGATGGCGGCACTGCTAGCGAACTTTGAGATCTCGTCCTTCGTGAAGCCACCCGATACTATACGACTGCGAGTGTGGTGCAGTCGGTAGGCCAAACCACTTCACGACCTCTACTAAAATGAGGTTCTTTTGGCTCCCACTGTCAACAATGAATTGTAGCGGTGAACCCTTCACCCACATTTGTGAGTGGAAAAGGCACTCCCCCTCCTCTGGGTCTTCAGGCTCATTCTTCTAGATCTTGGCGATGGCAACAATGGCGCTGGGCTCCGCATCAATGATCTACTTCCCTTTGCCATTCCCCTTGTCGGGTTCTAGTTTAGGGTCGGAACATGCATCTGATTTGGTAGCCTTCAACTCGGCCACCAACGACTGCTTGGTCCGACAATGACTTGTGTTATGAGTGGGACCCTTGTGGAACTCACACCACTTTCCTGTATCCTTCTTCGGCTTCATGGTGTTGTTCTTTTCTTGCGGCTTCGACGGGTTGTCTTTGGTCACCCCGCCATGGCTTTGTCCTTTGGACTTCGGATTTGCAGATCCAAAGTCTTGCTTCTTCTGCTTGAACTTTTGCTTGATTTTGATAGCGTATCGGTATGTTGTGCCGTGTGAGGAGATGCTCAAGAACTCCAACTCTTCCTAGATGTATCTATGCAGGCAGTCGCGGTATTTGAGTACCAGATGCAGCTCAGAATATTTGATACCCAACTTTGTGCAAAGGGTATGAAAAATGTTTGTGAACTCTGGCACATCTTGGTCTTGTCCCTACCGTAGTGTGGTCCATTTGATGTATTTGTCCTCATAGCTTTTGACAGGGTAGTACTGCTCCTTGATGGTATCCTGGAAGTCATTCCAAGTGGGTGCGGCTGAAAATAATGAGCCTGTACTTTCATCCTTCTGCTCTCAGTAGGTTTCCCACCAGTCCTTGACGTGGGGGGCTGCTTTGAGAAGAGCGAAAACAATCTTTTCCCGACTTGAAAATTCATGAACAGAGAAATACCCATCTAGCAGATTTAACCATTTATCTACGGCATCTGCGTCTATTTTACCCTCGAAGATGGGATTTCAAAATTAACTTGTACCTTAAAGGGCGTGGCGTTTCCAGAGTCGCTGCTGGAAGCCGATGCGTCACCTCTAGGTAGCCGCTGAAGGAT
>APFE031406243.1:784-11961 GCA_000404065.3 Pinus taeda
TGATCTTCTCTTTCTGAATCAATCCATGAACCTACAGTAAGGAGATACCCGTAGCAATTAACCCCTTATGTGTCTCATTCTCCTTTTTTCTAGCCTGAGACCATTTGTCCAAAAGGACTTTTTCAAATTCTACATCTGAAAGTTTGGTCAACTGCTTGTGGTCAAGTGAATTCCACCACCATTTGGCAGCCTCATCTATTAAAAATAACCACACTTTACCCCTCCAATCTGTCCCAAATATACGCTTTAGTTCCTTTATGACTTCTTCAATAGTCGGCCCATCATCTTTTCCTGTAAAAAATTCCTTGCTAGAAGCCATGAAGGTATGAAAAAATCCACTTACTTGGCTAAAATTTGAGAATGTCACAGTTTCGTCAATATTGCTCAGAATCTCTATTATAACATGTTTTTGGAAATGTAACAACCATTCTTCATCTGCCCATGTGATAGAAATCCTAATCCAGGCACTAGAATTCCAGATCTGCGCTGCTACTCTCCCGCCGTCACCCAAAATTTCTGAAAAAAGTGTTGATTTTAAATCAGCGATATCTCCCTCATCCGGACTCCGATTCGACTTATTTGTTTTTTGAAATTAGGTGTTTTTTCAAAAATATTCCATATCTACAATTAGATCTTGTAGATCTTGCACTAGGACGTCTAGATCTGTGCCGCAAATTCGCTTCCCCGAAAAATTGTATACAACCCTACTGATTTTTAGATCAACGATATCTCCTTCATCTGGACTCCGATTTGATCGATTTTTTTTTCGAAATCGGCTATTTTTTCACAAAGAATAAAGATCTGCAATCATATTTTGTAGATCTTGAACCAAAACATACATATCTTATCTGCAAACTCGCCGCCCCTGAAATCCTGCAAAAATGAAAAAAAATTCTCCACTTTTGTGCCCAAGAAAGTGCTCTGATACCACTTGTTGTATATCTAACCCAGAATATTATGATAACAAAAATAACCCAATAAATAACAAGATCAAAATAGATAGAAATGCTTCTTTAATATCAAACCCTTAAGGTAGGGCAACACCATGCATTCACTCCTTAAGGAAGGAGAATACTCCACAAGCCATATGCTTGTTCATACAAGATTACTTCTCTTCATCTCTCTCCATGTGGAGTCTCTAGCCTCTATATAGGCCTCATACATACAATACCATGCATCATTACCATGGTTTCCTCATACCATGAGCCCCTTACATTATTATTAACTACTTGTGGTCCCTTACATGACATGGGTTAACCACCTTATTTATTACTATGGCCCATCCCATTATTACATTATTACCTTGGGTACCTCCCTCGGTACCCCATATTACCCCCCCTAGGTATATAACAAAATCAGAAATTAAATTGGAACCATATAAGTTATCATTCACCAACTCAATAACATTATTCATTATAGCCCCGACCCTGGAGGTAGTTCTTTATGCTTTTATTGACTGTGTTTCCCATTCTAAAAACAATATCTCTTTATGAGACTCTTCAATTTTAGGTAATTTAGTAGCTCTTCCATCTTCTGTGCTTTTCCAAAAGAGATAATCTGTAACTCTATCATCTTCATCTTCAAATTCTAACCTGGTATTGACTACTTGGTTAATCAGTGATGTCGTTGTGATGCATAATGGATCACTAAGAGATATTTTCTGGCAAAGTAGATTCAGATGTTGAGATAAAGCCTTATTTGCCTCTAAGGCTTCCTTCTTAAACTCTTCAACCTTGGGATAATCTTTGAATTGTTCCACAGGGAGTTGTAACTATGTGATTTGCTCTTCCTTAGATTTAATCTCTTGATGATGTGTCAATCTAAGTTGCTCAAGCTCTTGAGACAGTTGTTGTTGTCTTTGAATGGCCTTCTAGTCAATTTTCTATTTTTCCAGGTTTAATTGTTCTTCAAGCTATTCACTCTTTTGTTTCTATACCACTAACTGTTCTTCAAGTTGATTAATCTTTTGATCCTTTTCTTTGATCAATTGGTTAACTTCAGTTGCTTTATCAATTGTAGTAGTTGTGTATGCCCTTGCAAATTGAGATAACTTAGTCAAATCCTCATAAGGATTGACCTCTGAATCTTTCCATATGACATTCATAAATTCAGATTGTGGAGTTTTGGATGATGATTGGTCAATTTTCCTCTTTTTCCTCTACCCCTTGACTATAGCCCTGTGTTTTGGGTTGTAAAACACATCCAAGGGTGGAATTTCCTCATTGTTTAATATAATCTCTCCTGAAGGATTTTCAAGGATTATTTCTATTTCTTTTTGAGCTGTGTCTTTGTTGGGTGTCTCTTCAATCATAATATCATGAATAATGGGCCGTTGTATTCCAGGAGGCACTGATGTGATAATGTTGGAAGGATCATTTTGACTTTTGTTCTGTTGATCAAATTGCTCCCATTCTTTAATAAATATGGGATCAATGTGAACATCAGTGTTTAGTTGTTCACTAGCCTTATCACTTGTTTCAACTTCTCTGGAAATATTTTCTATAACCTGCTCTCCGTTGTGCTCTGCTTGCTGAATGATTGGTGTAGTAGTTAATAAATCCAGAGGTACTGTCAGTAACCTCTATGTCTTGTATTCAATGAATTTTTCCATTTTCTTAGCACCCAATTTGAATTTTTCCAAATGAATTATTGTTGAGAATAACTCTGTTGAAGCAAATAAGCCATCAAACTCATCTTCCTCATGCAGGAATTTATTAACTTTAATCTAAGTGGTGAAATTGAAAGCAACCTTATTTGGGTCATATTGTCTTTTAGGGATAACAACTAGACTCAGATACTTTGTCTTGTTTTCTTCTTTCTCGACATGTTTAAAATATGCAATGAGTAGGTGTCACAACAAAAAGGAAAGGCAGGACATAGCTGTTTCTTAGAGTCTTTAAGATTTCTAGGCATCCCTTTTTCTACTATCTAGTAGGCTACTTCCTTGGCTAATAGATTATCCGGAATGTAAAGTGGAAAGACAGGAGGATCTGTAATGCTACCAAAAATCCTAACATAGGTGAACCTATCTTCCCTGAACCAACTGCCGATTGAGGTTAAATCAATGCTAGCCTCATCAGACAATCGAGGAGCAGGTTTATTAAAGATAGCTTGATGGACGGGTAGGATGAAACCATGGCAAATCCTGTATAAATGATTCTTGTATTCAGAATTCCATAAGTATTTATGGTAAATATGAATGGGGATTGGATCCTGAATAGTCCATTTCCAACCTAAGATGGGAAAGTTGGAATTGAAACATATTATGTGAACTATGTAAGCACTCATATAGAATGGGGGCACAACTCGGGTAGTGACAACTATGTTCTTCTATAATCTGGTATTTGACTGGCCATTTTATCAGATAGGATAGTTTCCCAATCCATCACAAAGGAATTTATCACTGCTTCTATCAATGGAACCATTTCAATGGAAAATCTAGCGGAATCGGGGCTTCCAAAGAGTCTACACATCATAGAAGCAAAATAACAATATGGAGACGCTAAGGATTCCACAGAATACATAACGGATGATTCATGTTTGTGCTTGTTAGGAAAGTGTCTTCATTGCTTGATAGGGTCTGATTCAATCCGATTCTCCTTGGCGAAAGCTTCTAGGAATGATTTGTTGTAGTGTCGTTGGGGATTTGGCAAGTGATACATTCCCTTGACGTCTTTAGGTTTGAAGGATCCAAACATCCTTCCATTAGCTGTGAAGAAAGCTCTATCCGTTATGTTAATGCTCTCAATTACCCATCTTACCACATCATTATATGGTAAAACCTTTGCACAGGCTGCTATTCAATGGAGGAAAGAGTTGGCCAAATCATTGAGCATGTTTTCTGATTGATTGGTTCCATCTGTTGTTGCTTCTTATTCTATATCCTTCAAATTTTCATTTTCAATAAAAGAATATATGCCTTCCCACGAGATCTTACCAAAGCCTTGACAGGTAGTATCTGAGATTAACACCAATTTTCCTTGTCCTTCTTCCACTGTAAGGGGAGCCTTTGTCTTTTGAGCTTTCTTAGACATCTTGACTGACTGCGTGATTCTGGATTTACACTGCAAAATGAGAAAGAGGAGTATGATAGGAGAAAAACTTTGAGAGCAGCCAATACAACTAATTACAGATTAAAATCAGTGTATGTGCATTAGATGCAAAAGATCTTATATTGTACATAGTCACAAAGGATGAAATCCTTAAAGGGTTGTAACCATAACTGCCTCTTAATGCTTTACTGTATGCTTATGACGTGAAAATTTAATGCCGAATTAATATATATCGCATCGCAAGTTTTCCAACGGTCCTTTTAAAACAGGTGCCATAACTCTGTGATTTTGCGATTAGCGATTGTATTATTTTAATACTTGTAGAGACATCGCATATCAAAAATTAGGAGTTGCAAGCACTATGTTCGAAAGAATTCTTTGTATTGTTGCGATTGCGATGAGTAATGAGCTAACACATAGAGTTGGTGGGTTCCTTTTTAAACTCGGAAAATCATGTTTTTCCTTTATAATTATTTTAACACTATATCGCGAGTCTCCATAGTATATATTACTTGCTTGTATTGGGAGCGTGATATGCAATATGCGATCGCAATAGTTATATCGCATCGCAAAGTTTCAACGGAGTGGTTTCAATGCTTTCCTATGGATCGACGATATGTGATCGCGATAGCCTTATCGCATCACAAGGTTTCAATGAAATGCCATAACTTATTCCTTAGGATTAACGATATGTGAAATGTGATAGTTATATCACATTGCATGTTTATAAATGGATCATTTCAATTTAAAATTTTGCGATGAATTTGATCGCATCACAAATTTTCAAATGGATTTTCATTGGTCTTAAGCAATTGTGATTTGCGATGAGCAGTTCCAAACACTCATAAAGAAACTTTTATATGAAAAGTATGGAAAATATATTTTTACTCAAAAAGTTTTATTGCTTTTTATATCTTAAAGGGGACCTATTTCTTATTTAGCATCTTTAAACTAAGATTAAAAATTTGAAATGGGGAGGGTTGTTGTATATCACAACAGGTTTATAATACCTTGGGTTTATAATATAAATCATGGTCAATCATGGATAACCATGGTTTATAAAATCAATCATGCTCAACCATGGTCCAGTGTCGTATTGTGAAAAATATTGTCTCAATATGAAAATCAACCATGGTCAACCATTGTCCAAAATCGCATTGTGACAAAGATTGTCTCGATATGAAAATCAATCATGCTCAACCACAATCCAATGTCGCATTGTGTCAAGGATTGTCTCAACATGTAAATCTACCATGGCTAACCATGGTCAACCATATTTACTTTAGGGTTTATAATATTTATCTTAGAGTTTATATACCTTGGGTTTATAATCCCTTGGGGTTTTAATACTAATCCCTCGGGTTTATTATTCCCTTGGGTCTACAATATCAGTCCATCGGGTTTATTAATCTAAGGGTTCATATTCCTAGGATATAATATTATTCATAGGGTTTATAATATTAACCCTAGGGTTTAATATATATATTTGTTGGGTTTATAATCATGGTCAACCGTGGTCCAATGCCGCATTGTGACAAAGATTGTCTCAATATGAAAACTAGCCATGCTTAACTATTTTCGACCATCGTCAACCGTGGTCAATCATGGTCAACCATGGTCCATTCCTACATTATGAAAATATTGTCTCAATATGAAAATCAACCATGGTTAAGCATGGTCAAGCATCGTCTAATGTCTCATTGTGACAAAGATTGTCTCAATATGGAAATCAATCATGGTCAACCATGGTCCAACATCACATTGTGATAAAGATTGGCTCAATATCAAAATAAACCATGGCCAACAATGATCAGCCATGTTTATTTTGTCATGTATAATATTTATCATAGGGTTTATATACATTTGTTTATAGTATTTATCTTCAGGTTTATCATATAATTTTCTCAATATGGAAATCAATTATGGTCAAATATGGTCAATCATGGTCAACATTGATCAAACATGGTCGACCATGGTCAATTATGGTCAATCATGGTTAACCATGGTCAATCATAGTCAACCATAGTCAACCATGGTAAATAATAATGGTCACATTATGACAAAGATTGTCTCTTGGTGCAACATCACAATGTGACAACCATGGTCATCCATGGTCAACCATGGTCCAACATCATATTGTGAAAAATATTGTCTTAATATGAAAATCAACCATGGTCAACCATGCTCCAATGTCATAATGTGAAAAATAGTGTCTCAATATGATAATCAATCATGGTCCACCATGGTCCAACATCACAATGTGACAAAGATTGTCTCAATATGAAAATCAATCATGATCCACCAGGTCAAACATGGTTAATAATCATGTGGTCACATTGTGACAAAGATTGTCTCAAGGTCCAAAATCACGTTGTGACAACCATGGTCAACCACGGTCCAATGTCGCATTATGAAAATTATTGTCCCAATATGAAAATAAACCATGGTCAATGATCATCCAATGTCGCATTGTGACAAATATTGTCTTGATATGAAAATAAATCTTGGTTAACCATGTTTGACCATAGTTAACCATGGTCCAATGTCACATTGTGATAAAGATTGTCTAGATATGAAAATCATTCATAGTCAACCATGGTCCAACGTTGTATTGTGACAAAGATTGTCTCAATATGTAAATCAATCATGGTCAACCATGTTTATTTTAGCATTTATAATATTTATGATAGGGTTTATATACATTAGTTTATAATTTAATTTTTTTTTTTTTTTTTTTTTTTTTTTTTATTAACAAGGTCGGGTAGTTGATATATTATCAAAAGCTTTGTTGGAGCAAGCTCCTATTACAAACGACTATAAAAAGATAAACATCTAAGCCATGAGATAGGAACGTAGTCTCTTCTCCTAGGCTGGTGTTCAAGACTTCATGTATTTTTATGAGTATTCTAGTGTACTGCCTAACAAAATGACCTACGAGAAAGAGAAATTTACATGTCATGGATTCTCTGACAGTTTTTCATGGCTTGTAGATTGTTTGTTCTTGAGTTGGTTTGTTCTTCTTTTCATATTTGACCGAGTTCTCTCCTTCATTGCTTATGCTATTGTTTTTGTAATATGCCACTGTGATTCCATTTGATTTGATTTCTTGTTCTTCCTTTGGCTTTGCGTTCTACTCCTTGTTTTTCTATGTTTCCTTGAATTTGTATTGCCTAAGGTACTTCTTCTACTGATGTTGACCGCTTTCCTTTTCTTAGACATGGGAACCATTGTAATCAACGAATGAGGTTATCAAATTAATAACAGCCAAGATTAAGTCACAAAGTTTAGAATCATGGGATGGACGGTGGAGATTAACCAGAGGCGCTGGTGGAAGAGGAGTTTGGAGGAACCATAGCCGTTAATGATTAAATTCTATGGTCATCGGGTGCGAACAAGTCTGAACGATAACCAAGGAGAGAGGCGGGTTTATAAATGGAGATGGTATTTCAGGCGGGGAAGAAATTGTGAGTGGTAAAAAGGTGGGGTTGCCTGATTCCACTGACCGGCCGACACGTAGCAACAACATTAGTTTATAATATTTTATCTTAGTGTTTATCATACGATTTTCTCGATATGAAAATCAATCACGGTCAACCATGGTCCAACATTGCATTGTGACAAAGATTGTCTCAATATGAAAATCAACCATGGTCAACCATTGTCAACCATGGTCAATCATGGTCCAACATCGCATTGTGACAAACATTGTCTTGATATGAAAATCAATCATGGTCAAGCATGGTCCAACATCGCATTGTGACAAGGATTGTCTCAATATGAAAATAAACCATGGTCAATGATGACAACCATGTTTATTTTAGGGTTTATAATATATATCTTAGGGCTTATATACTTTGGATTTATAATATTAATCTCTTGGGTTTAATATTATAATTCCCTTGGGTTTATAATCCATTGGGTTTATTAATCTAAGGGTTTATATTCCTAGGGCATAATATTATTCATAGGGTTTATAATATTAATCTTAAGGTTCAATATAAATTGGTTGGACTTATAATCATGGGCAATGATGGTCCAATGTCTCATTGTGACATATATTGTCTCAATATGAAAATCAACCACACAAGCATTTTCAACCATCGTCAACCATGTCTAATCATGGTCAACCATGGTCCAATGTCACATTGTAACAAAGATTGTCTCAATGTGAAAATCAACTATGGTAAAGCATGGTCAAGCATGGTCCAACATTGCATTATGACAAAGATTGTCTCAATATGAAAATCAGTCATTGTCAACCATGGTCCAATGTCGCATTGTGACAAAGATTGTCTAAATGTGGAAATTAACCATGGTCAATCATGTTTATTTTACCCTTTATAATATTTATCACAAGGTTTATATACCTTGGTTTATAATATTTATCTTAGGGTTTATCATAGGATTTTCTCAATATGAAAATCAATCATGGTCAACCATAGTCAATCATGGTCACCCATGGTCAATAATGGTCAACATTGGTCAAACATGATCGACCATGGTCAATTATGGTGAATTACGGTTAACCATGATAAAAAATGGTCCAACATCACATTGTGACAAAGATTGTCTCAATATGAAAATCAGCCATGGTCCAATGTTGCATTCTGACAAAGATTCTCTTAATATGAAAATCAACCATGGTCAATAATCATGGTCACATTGTGACAAACATTGTCTATTACTCAAATGTCAGATTATGACAATCGTGGTCAACCATGGTCCAATGTCGTATTGTGACAAAGATTGTCTCAATATGAAAATCAACCATGGTTTAATGTCGGATTGTGACAAAAATTGTCTCAATATGAAAAGCAATCATGCTCAACTATGGTCCAATGTCACATTGTGACAAAGATTGTGTCAATATGAAAATCAATCATGGTCAACCTTGTTTATTTTAGGGTTTATAATATTTATTTTAGGGTTTATATACCTTGGGTTTATAATATTAATCCCTTGGGCTTTTGGTATTAATCCCTTGGGTTTATTAATCTAAGGGTTTATATTCCTAGGATATAATATTATTGATATGGTCTATAATACTAATCCTAGGGTTTAATATAAATCCATTGGGTTTATTAATCCCTTAGATTTATAGTATTACTAATTGCTTATGTTTATAATATTAATCTTTTGGGTTTTTAATAATAATCCTTTATATTTATAATATTAATCCTTTGTGTTTAATATTATTTCCTGGAGTTTTTAATGCCTTGAGTTTATAATATTAATAATCTCTTTGATTTATAATAGAAATATTTTATATTATTGATAATATCAATAATATATGATATTATTATAATATTATTATTATTTTTTATTTATTAATATAATGATATAATATTTTATAAAATAATAATTATTATTGTATATTATTATATTTATTATATTATTATATTAGTATTAAATTCATATTTATTGATTTCTATTATATATATTAATCACAATTAATAATATAATTGTGTATGTGATTGATATATGTTTATCAGTATACCAAATTATGCTAATTTTATTTTTGTGTGAATTACTTTTTTTTTTTCTACCTTGGTTTTTCCTCGGCCTAAAAATTACCAAACACTTTGTTTACCTCCTCTATATAAATAGAATTTATTTAAAAATACCACATTGTTGTGTGGCATCATGCACTGTTTGTAGGTTTCCTTAATTGAGGGTGAGATATAGCAGAGGCATTGTAGCAGGGACCGTTGGAAGGCAACTCGTTTGCGTGTCACCATGAGGGTTTATAGTAAGTAATAGAATTAAGTAACAATTAATAATAATAATAATTAAAGGTATTACAGCCATATGTTCCCTCCACACTTTCATGCATAGTTGGAATTTACAGGTATTTTAAGCGAACTCAGTTCCACGATAATTTGAGAAGATGACAATGTATATAGGAAATCAAAACAAAAACATGAAACGTTAGTGTTTTGTCGTGGAAGGATCTGCAATATACGAATACCTAGTATGCAGAGATAAATGGTAACTTGAAATACCAGGTGTGCAGAGATAAATGGTAACTTGAAATACCAGGTGTGCAGAGATAAAAATTGGGGTCCAATGTAAGCAACTCATTTTCAAGTTGATGGGCTCTAATTTCATTTTTAATTCCAGGAACTTTAGTGAGTTGTTTCATTGCTTCATTAGGGGTATCAAGTTCTGCGATATGGAATCTAAGCTCTGGAGAAATAGACATCCCTATCAACTCACGTGCTTGATCATGCCTATTTTCACATTTGGCTGCCTTATCTTCATCTTTAGGTTTGGTTTCTTGGCTTGAGGCTATTCTGTAAAGACCTTTACTTCTAAGTAAATCCACAATGTAAGACCACCATTGGAAGTAGTTGGTGATGTCAAGAATAACTTGGCATGGACTTTCCAATTTAACAAAAAATGTAGTTGTAGATGCTGAAAATAAGTGTTCCAATGGAAAGATCTTGAAAAAATAGGCTGAAAAAAAAAAAAAAAAAAAAAAAAAAAAAAAAAAAAAAAAAAAAAAAAAAAAAAAAAAAAAAAGAGGGCTTTGTAAACGGCTTCCAGATGAAGAAGTTATGACTTTTTGAATAAAAGTTGGTGAAAGTGTCGACGAAGTGCGTGAATGTGCAGAAATGAATGATAATGTTATATTTTAAAAAAATCCCCCATTTTCCAAACTTGATCGAATTAGCTCACTTAAAAAAATATTTTATGTGACTCACTTTTCTAAATAAGTGAAAGTCACTTTTACAATGGTACTTTATGAGCTACCCACTAAATTGTAACTCAATTAAAAGATAAAAAGATTTTACAATTATAAGTGACTCACTTTTTCTAATGGGTGAGAACACTTTTACATAAAGTAACTTTAAAACATAAGTTACATGTGCTTTTTGAAAAAGTATCTCAACAAGAAGAAAGACTTGAACTCAAGACCTCTATTCTCATAAAGTAACTTTGGACCAAGTGAGCTAGTATAAAATGTTAGTAATTTTTGGAAAAGAGGAGGGGGGGTGTGTTTAGTCAATTTAGTGTTCCTAAATTGATGTCATTAATTGTCAACCCGAGGCTCGTAAGCTGATGAAGTGAAGGTGTACTATATGTACTTAAGCAACCTCTTAAAGCTTTTTGTCGTTTGGGGTG
>APFE031406243.1:29152-43218 GCA_000404065.3 Pinus taeda
GGATAGCCTATGCGTGCTGCTAAAAAACGGAAGATAACAAACTGTCATGTGTAATTAAAACTGAATTAACACGTCATCAGCCTGCGTGGGTGAGCCGGAGGTCCTGGTCGTCATGGGAATTGAATCCAAAGTTGGATTATGTTCCCCACGTCCTGCGAAACATGGGCAAGCCACCGTCTGAGCTGACGTGACCAAACAGCTTACGTATCACCGTTGAGCTGCCTTTGTTGACCGGATCTTGCCCCTGTTTGACCGAAGGTATGGATGACGTGGATGATTGAACAAATAGCACAGGAACCTCGAGCACCTTGATTCCTAAGTGCCCATGTGGCTCATTTGGCAAAATGACACGTGGAACCTTGAGATTAAAAAAAAGGCTGCGGAAACAGCAGATGGCTGCGGAATCAGCAGATGGCTGCGGAATCGGCAGATGGCTGTGGAATGCCTGTAAATATGTCAAAATCTAAACAAAACAGTCACACATTAGCAAAGCTCACTTGATCATGCTTAATGACATCTAATGTAATGATCTGGGTGGTTTTACATTGAAAATGAGGCAAAAGAGAGAGGTAAGTGATGAAAAACAGTAGGTAATAGTGGATGATGAGGTGTAAGTTAGAGGCTCTACAGGGTGTTTGTTAGTCACTAAATCTTTGGGGTGCGTGCATACTTAAAAAAGCTTTTTTTTGCCTACAAAACAAAAAACACAAAACCCAACATGGACATACAAAAAAAACAAACCTTATGGTTTGAAGTTAGCTTTAGCCGGAAACTCAATATTTTCCTCAATGTTTATGATTTTCCGAGATCACACTAAGGGACGGCGAAAAAAAGCATACCAATGAGAAAAATCCTTCCTTTTTCTTTCTAATTTGCCCAGATCACACAGAGTCGTGGGGGAAAGAGCATACGCAGAAATGAAAGGTATAATCCTGTAATAAAAAAATAGAGAGCTAAATAAACCGAAATAATCAAAGAGAAAATAACTAAAAACTGCAAATAAACACTTTATACCTCCAGATCTTAAAAATGACATAGCTAGGGATTTCGAAAACCTTTTCGCGTCAAATGAAAGGGGTTCCTCACTAGAACATATGCTCCTTACACAATGGAGCAGCCCTCTCGGCCCGAAAGCAGTCAGAAACATTAGATCTAGGAAACGACAGTCGGATGCAGTTCTACCGACTTCAGATTTGGATCACCAATGGATGTGGCCCTCAAATAGCTCTGATACCATGTAGGAATTTACAGGGTAAGTTCCTCAGACAGAACACCAAAGGACACCACTCACAAACAGATCACAGATCAATACACCAGTATTCTTGACATGGTTAAAACCCTCAAAGAGGGAAACAATCCACAACCTCAGCCAATGCGGCCACTTCATGCAATTTATTAATAAAAGAATGACAATTTACATAAGCTTCTCTCATGAATGGTTACCCTACAAATGACCCTCCATGCTTTTTAAATAGAGATCATGGACCAATCGGGTGTTAAGCCACGGATCAAGTGTCGGTAATACCGAAGAGAGAATGAACTGTCGGATCACGACATATCGTGACCGTTGGATTGTAAGTTACAAAAGTACATAGTAAAGAAACATACTTTACCTAACTCTACACTAGACCAAGTTATACTTAACTATTTCCTATGTGTCAGAATATCCTAACAAAAATGAAAATAAAACATGGTTAACCATGTTTAATCATGGTCAACTGTGTTTGACCATGGTTAACCATGGTTAAATATGGTCCAATGCCGCATCGTGACAAAGATTGTCTCGAAATGAAAATTATTCATACTCAACCATGGTCCAACGTCGTATTGTGACAAAGATTGTCTCAATATGTAATCAATCATGGTCAACCATGTTTATTTTAGCATTTATAATATTTATCATAGGGTTTATATACATTAGTTTATAATATTTTATCTTAGTGTTTATCATACGATTTTCTTGATATGAAAATCAATCACAGCCAACCATGGTCCAACGTTGCACTGTAACAAAGATTGTCTGAATATGAAAATCAACCATTGCCAACCATGGTCAATCATGGTCCAACTTCGCATTGTGACAAGGATTGTCTTGATGTAAAAATCAATCATGGTTAAGCATGGTCAAACATGCTCCAACATCTCATTATGACAAGGATTGTCTCAATATGAAAATCAACCATGATCAACGATGGAAACCATGTTTATTTTATATCTATCTTAGGGTTTATATACGTTAGATTTATAATATTAATTCCTTGGGTTTAATATTATAATTCCCTTGGGGTTTTAGTATTAATCCCTTAGGTTTATTATTCTCTTGGGTTTATAATATCAATCTTTTGGGTTTATTAATCTAAGGGTTCATATTCCTAGGGTACAATATTATTCATAGGGTTTATAATATTAATCTTAAGGTTGAATATAAATTGGTTGGACTTATAATCATGGTCAACCATAGTCCAATGTCACATTGTAAAAATGATTGTCTCAATATGAAAATCAACTATGGTAAAGAATGGTCAACCATGGTCCAATGTTGCATTATGACAAAGATTGTCTCAATATGAAAATTAGACATGGTCAACCATGGTCCAACGTCACATTGTGACAAAGATTGTCTCAATGTGGAAATTAACCATGGTCAATCATGTTTATTTTACCATTTATAATATTTATCATAAGGTTTATATACCTTGGTTTATAATATTTATCTTAGGGTTTATAATAGGATTTTCTCAATATGAAAATCAATCATGGTCAACCATAATATGTTATGGTGAATCACGGTTAACCATGATCAACAATGGTTCAACATCACATTGTGACAAAGATTGTCTCAATATGAAAATCAACCATGGTCGAACGTTGCATATGGACAAAGATTCTCTCAACATGAAAATCAACCATTGTCCCTCATGGTCAATAATCATGGTCACATTGTAACAAAGATTGTCTCTTACTCTAATGTCACACTGTGACAACCATGGTCAACCATGGTCCAATGTCGTATTATGACAAAAATTGTCTCAATATGAAAATCAACCATGGTCAACCATGGTTTAATGTCAGATTGTGACAAAATTTGTCTCAATATGAAAATCAATCATGCTCAACCATGGTCCAACGTCACATTGTGAGAAATATTGTGCAATATGAAAATCAATCTTGGTCAACCTTATTTATTTTAGGGTTTATAATATTTATCTCAAGGTTTATATACCTTGGGTTTAATATTATTCCCTTGGGCTTTTAGTATTAATCCCTTGGGTTTATTAGTGTTTTGGGTTTATTAATTTAAGGGTTCATATTCCTAGGATATAATATTATTGATATGGTCTATAATATTAATCTTAGGGTTTAATACAAATCGATTAGGTTTATTAAGCCCATAGATTTATAATATTAATAATCGCTTATGATTATAATATTAATCCAAAAGAATTTTAATATTAATCTCTTGGGTTCTCAATATTAATGTGTTGGGTTTTTAATATTAATCTTTTGGGATTTTAATAATAATCCCTTAGGTTTATAATATTAATCTTTTGTGTTTGATATTATTTCCTCGAGTTTTTAATGCCTTGTGTTTATAATATTTTTTTTTCTCTGCAAATACTAAATTCTATTAACTGTAAGGAAAAATATTTTTACATAGTATCGAGGCTTGGAAGCACTCAACAGAACAGAACTACCCCTTTACAAACATCAGCTAGGGAAACCAGTTACAGAGATCAGGAGACCAGATAAAAGACATAAAGAGAGACATGTATGCCGAGAAGAAGAACTGAGCCAGCACAAAAACATAAAATCATTGCAAGCCAGCACATGATGTGTCACCAAATCCCCAGCTGGAAGCCAAAAATAGTAGAACATTAGCACTAAACCTTGACCGTGAGCCTGAAACAGTAGCCAGAACAAAACAAGGGAGGCAGTCCCAGGTGGCGCTACTCCCCTTTGTCGTGCCATGGTTCTTCTTCTCAGCCAGACCTGCATCATCAATCCTCAGACCTTCATTGCCGCCCAAGTCGCTGCCAGGGATTTCCATGGTATGGCTTGCTTCACCATGAGTCCCTTCCTCAGCAGCAGGTCCTGTATCTTCAAGGGGAGGAAGATTTTTGAGAAATTCCTCCTGTTTAGACTTCTCATTTTTCCAATTCTCCAAGTTGTCTTTGTCAGGGGCAATGCAGGCCAGAGGGGAGACCTGATTTTCCTCTTCCGAGAGAATAATGGTGATGTGAGCAGTAACAAGGGGCCTATGCAAATTACTTTGAAATTTAAAGTGCGTGGTTTGGAAGGCACTGTTCGGAGTAGGCTTATGACCAGAACTTAAAGATGGCCCAGCTTCATGGACGAGGGAGGGATTGAAGGGTTCCTGCGCAGTTTCCATAGCATGACCGACTGGGAGATGCAAACGGCTGTCACGACGCCCCCTGAACGATGCCTCTTGCCCGAACGAACCATGATGACAGACAGGAGGTAGGGCGCAAATGGATAATGGACAGGAGAACCAACAGAGCAGAGTCGGTTGAGGAAAGAGGGAGGCCCAACAGAAGTCGCAAATGACAACACAATACCACAGAACTTGCAGACGACCATAGAACTTGCAGACAACAACACAATGCGTGAATCCAGAACAGGGGAGAACTTACCCTTGATAGAAGTGGCTTGGAGCTCGCAGTAGTGAGCCAGAGTCAGTCCATCACCAACAACCTCCGCAAACCAGGTTCCGTTGCCGAGCGACTGAGCACAAGGCATGGTGAAATAGCTATGGAATAGCATGATTATAACTGAGGGAATGTTGCGTCGATCAACGCAGTGCATAAATGCGAATCCGCCAACCGATCCAGCATTAATAACTTTCCCCAGCTCGCATGAGTTTAAGTCCAGGAAGGCCATGCTGCTCTGCAGCTGGCAGTACTATACATTAACTCCTTGCATGAGAAACAGTAAGGGTGATGGTGCCACCCACATCTCGGACTTGTGTTTATAATATTAATAACCTCTTTGATTTATAATATCAATATTTATTATATTATTGTTATATCAATAATATTATGATATTATTATAATATAATAATTATTATTATAATTATTATTGTATTTATAATATAATGATAATAATATTTTATAATATAATTATTCTTATTGTATTCTTATTTTATATTTATATATTTGTTAATATTAATATTAAATTTATATGTTTTAATGTCTAGTGTATATATTAATCAAACTAATAATGTGATTGTGTATGTGATTGTTAAAATTATGTTAATTTTATTTTTATATACATTATTTTTTTTCCCTTGCTTTTTCCCACCACCTAAAAATTGTGGAACACTTTGTTTACCTCCTTTGTATAAATAGAATTTATTTAAAAATCCCTAATTGTTGTGTGGCATCCTGAGTTGTTTGCAGGTTTCCTAAATTGAGGGTGAGATAAATCAGAGGCATTGTAGCAGGGACCGTTGGAAGGCAACTCGTTTACGTCTCACCGTGAGGGTTTATAGTAAGTAATATAATTAACAGTTATTATAAAAAAATTGAAGATATTCGCTCCACGCTTTCATGCATAATTGGAATTTACAGGTATTTTAAGCGAACTCAGTTCCACGATAATTTGAGAAGATGAGAATTTATATAGGATCTGCAATATACCAATACCTAGTGTGCAGAGATAAATGGTAACTTGAAATACCAGGTGTGCAGAGATAAATGGTAATTAGAAATAGCTAGTGTGCAGAGAGAAAATGGTAATGTCATGCTGCAAACTCTGTCCAGGCCGCTGCAACATTCTGCGATCAGGCGCGTGGGTTGCCAAGGTTAAGTGGCTGTTCGGCTGGCCAAAATCCTGGGGCTACTTTATAGAAACAAAACAAAACAATAATTTGATTAATCTCCCTTTGCACCACCTTTAACTTGTGTCAGCTTTTGTTCCTAACATGGCAGAATCTCCATCTTTCACAGCAGTTTACTATTAGGACAAGCGCGCCAACGTCTTGAATGCAGAGAAAAGCATGGCTCTTGCTCTACCCCTGAATCCAGAAAGCGACAAGCGATGTGAGCCAAAGATATTCCCGTACGTGGAGGACCACTCTACTTTAAAGTTGTCTCACAGAGCCCGTGACTCCAACGCCATCGAGATAAAATTGTAGCATATAAATTCGACAATGTATATGCATGCATGTTAGTGGAAAAAGCTTCCTCTGCCAATGATGGTTAACCATGGTCAACAATGGTCCAACATCACATTGTGACAAAGATTGTCTTAATATGAAAATCAACCATGGTCCAACATCACATTGTGATAAAGATTGTCTCAATATGAAAATCCATCATGGTTAACCATGGTCAATCATAGTCAACCTAGTCAACCATGGTCAATAATAATGGTCACATTAGGACAAAGATTGTCTCTTGGTGCAACGTCACAATGTGACAACCATGGTCATCCATGGTCAACCATGGTCCAACATCGTATTGTGACAAATATTGTCTTAATATGAAAATCAACCATGGTCAACCATGGTCCAATGTCATAATGTGAAAAATATTGTCTCAATATGATAATCAATCATGGTCCAACATCACAATGTGACAAAGATTGTCTCAATATGAAAATCAATCATGATCCACCAGGTCAACCATGGTTAATAATCATGTGGTCACATTGTGACAAAGATGGTCTCAAGGTCCAAAATCACATTGTGACAACCATGGTCAACCATGGTCCAATGTCGCATTATGACAAATATTGTCCCAATATGAAAATAAACCATGGTAAATCATCATCCAATGTTGCATTGTGACAAATATTGTCCTGATATGAAAATCAATCATGGTCAACCATGTTTGACCGTGGTTAACCATGGTCCAACATCACATTGTGATAAAGATTGTCTAGATATGAAAATCATTCATAGTCAACCATGGTCCAACGTCGTATTGTGACAAAGATTGTCTCAATATGTAAATCAATCATGGTCAACCATGTTTATTTTAGCATTTATAATATTTATGATAGGGTTTATATACATTAGTTTATAATAATTTTTTTTATTTTTTTAACAAGGTTGGGTAGTTGATATATTATCAAAAGCTTTGTTGGAGCAAGCTCCTATCACAAACGATTATAAAAAGATAAACATCTAAGCCATGAGATAGAAACGTAGTCTCTTCTCCTAGGCTGGTGTTCAAGACTTCATGTATTTTTATGAGTATTCTAGTGTACTGCCTAACAAAATGACCTACTAGAAAGAGAAATTTACATGTCATGGATTCTCTGACAGTTTTTCATGGCTTGTAGATTGTTTGCTCTTGAGTTGGTTGGTTCTTCTTTTCATATTTGACCGAGTTCTCTCCTTCATCGCTTATGCTATTGTTTTTGTAATATGCCACTGTGATTCCATTTGATTTGATTTCTTGTTCTTCCTTTGGCTTTGCGTTCTACTCCTTGTTTTGCTATGCTTCCTTGAATTTGTATTGTCTAAGGTACTTCTTCTTCTACTGATGTTGACCTCTTTCCTTTTATTAGACATGGGAACAATTGTAATCAACGAACGAGGTTATCAAATTAATAACAGCCAAGATTAAGTCACAAATTTTAGAATCATGGGATGGGCGGTGGAGATTAACCAGAGGCGCTGGTGGAAGAGGAGTCTGGAGGAACCGTCGTAGCCGTCAATGATTAAATTCTATGGTCATCGGGTGCGAACAAGTTTGAACGATAACCAAGGAGAGAGGCTAGTTTATAAATGGAGATGGTATTTCGGGAAGGGAAGAAATTGTGAGTGGTAAAAAGGTGGGGTTGCCTGATTCCACTGACCGGGCGACACATAGCAATAACACTAGTTTATAATATTTTATCTTAGTGTTTATCATACGATTTTCTCGATATGAAAATCAATCACAGTCAACCATGGTCCAACATTGCATTGTGACAAAGATTGTCAATATGAAAATCAACCATGGTCAACCATTGTCAACCACGGTCAACCATTGTCAACCATGGTCAATCATGGTCCAACATCGCATTGTGACAAAGATTGTCTTGATATGAAAATCAATCATGGCCAAGCATGGTCCAACATCGCATTGTGACAAGGATTGTCTCAATATGAAAATCAACCATGGTCAATGATGACAACCATGTTTATTTTAGGGTTTATAATATTTATCTTAGGGCTTATATACTTTGGATTTATAATATTAATCTCTTGGGTTTAATATTATAATTCCCTTGGGTTTATAATCCCTTTGGTTTATTAATCTAAGGGTTCATATTCCTAGGGTATAATATTATTCATAGGGTTTATAATATTAATCTTAAGGTTCAATATAAATTGGTTGGACTTATAATCATGGGCAATGATGGTCCAATGTCTCATTGTGACAAATATTGTCTCAATATGAAAATCAACCACACAAGCATTTTCAACCATCGTCAACCATGTTTAATCATGGTCAACTATGGTCCAATGTCACATTGTGACAAAGATTGTCTCAATGTGAAAATCAACTATGGTAAAGCATGGTCCAACATTGCATTATGACAAGGATTGTCTCAATATGAAAATTAGTCATGGTCAACCATGGTCCAATGTCGCATTGTGACAAAGATTGTCTCAATGTGGAAATTAACCATGGTCAATCATGTTTATTTTACCCTTTATAATATTTATCACAAGGTTTATTACCTTGGTTTATAATATTTATCTTAGGGTTTATCATAGGATTTTCTCAATATGAAAATCAATCATGGTCAACCATAGTCAATCATGGTCACCCATGGTCAATAATGGTCAACATTGGTCAAACATGATCGACCATGGTCAATTATGGTGAATTACGGTTAACCATGATAAAAAATTGCCCAACATCACATTGTGACAAAGATTGTCTCAAGATGAAAATCAGCCATGGTCCAATGTTGCATTTTGACAAAGATTCTCTTAATATGAAAATCAACCATGGTCAATAATCATGGTCACATTGTGACAAACATTATCTATTACTCAAATGTCGCATTATGACAATCGTGGTCAACCATGGTCCAATGTCGTATTGTGACAAAGATTGTATCAATATGAAAATCAACCATGGTTTAATGTCGGATTGTGACAAAAATTGTCTCAATATGCTCAACTATGGTCCAATGTCACATTGCGACAAAGATTGTGTCAATATGAAAATCAATCATGGTCAACCTTGTTTATTTTAGGGTTTATAATATTTATCTTAGGGTTTATATACCTTGGGTTTATAATATTAATCCCTTGGCTTTAATATTATTCCCTTGGGCTTTTGGTATTAATCCCTTGGGTTTATTAATCTAAGGGTTTATATTCCTAGGATATAATATTATTGATATTGTCTATAATACTAATCCTAGGGTTTAATATAAATCCATTGGGTTTATTAAGCCCTTAGATTTATAGTATTACTAATTGCTTATGTTTATAATATTAATCTTTTGGGTTTTTAATAATAATCCTTTATATTTATAATAATTAATCCTTTGTGTTTAATATTATTTCCTGGAGTTTTTAATGCCTTGAGTTTATAATATTAATAATCTCTTTGATTTATAATAGAAATATTTATTATATATATGATAATATCAATAATATTATGATATTATTATAATATTATTATTATTATTTTATTTATAATATAATGATAATAATATATTTAATAAATAATTATTATTATTGTATTATTATTATATTTATATATTTATTAATATTAATATTAAATTCATATTTATTGATTTCTATTATATATATTAATCACAATTAATAATATAATTGTGTATGTGATTGATATATGTTTATCAGTATACCAAATTATGCTAATTTTATTTTTGTGTGAATTACTTTTTTTTTTTTCTACCTTGTTTTTTCCTCGGCCTAAACATTATCAAACACTTTGTTTACCTCCTCTATATAAATAGAATTTATTTAAAAACCCCCCATTGTTGTGTGGCATCATGCGCTGTTTGTAGGTTTCCTTAATTGAGGATGAGATATAGCAAAGGCATTGTAGCAGGGACCGTTGGAAGGCAACTCGTTTGCATGTCACCATGAGGGTTTATAGTAAGTAATAGAATTAAGTAACAATTAATAATAATATTAATTGAAGGTATTACATCCATATGTTCCCTCCACACTTTCATGCATAGTTGGAATTTACAGGTATTTTAAGCGAACTCAGTTCCACGATAATTTGAGAAGATGACAATGTATATAGGAAATCAAAACAAAAACATGAAACGTTAGAGTTTTGTCGTGGAAGGATCTGCAATATACCAATACCTAGTGTGCATAGATAAATGGTAACTTGAAATACCAGGTGTGCAGAGATAAAAATTATTGGGGTCCAATGTAAGCAACTCATTTTCAAGTTGATGCGCTCTAATTTCATTTTTAATTCCAGAAACTTTAGTGAGTTGTTTCATTGCTTCATTAGGGGTATCAAGTTCTGCGATATGGAATCTAAGGTCTGGAGAAATAGACATCCCTATCAACCCACGTGCTTGATCATGCTTATTTTCACATTTGGCTACCTTATCTTCATCTTTAGGTTTGGTTTCTTGGCTTGAGGCTATTTTGTAAAGACCTTTACTTCTAAGTAAATCCACAATGTAGGACCACCATTGGAAGTAGTTGGTGATGTCAAGAATAACTTGCCGTGGACTTTCCATTTTAACAAAAATTGAAGTTGTAGGTGTTGAAAATAAGTGTTCCAATGGAAAGATCTCGAAAAAATAGGTTGATTAAAAAAAAACGGCTCTGAAAACGGCTTCCAGATGAAGAAGTTCTGACTTTTTGAATAAAAGTTGGTGAAGGTGTCAATGAAGTGCGTGAATGTGCATAAATGAATGATAATGTTATATTTTAAAAAAAATCCCCCATTTTCCAAACTTGATCTAATTAGCTCACTTAAAAAAATATTTTATGTGACTCACTTTTCTAAATAAGTGAAAGTCACTTTTACAATGGTACTTTATGAGCTACCCACTAAATTGTAACTCAATTAAAAGATAAAAAGACTTTACAATAATAAGCGACTCACTTTTTCTAATGGGTGAGAACACTTTTACATAAAGTAACTTTAAAACATAAGTTACATGTGCTTTTTGAAAAAGTCTCTCAACAAAAAGAAAGACTTGAACTCAAGACCTATATTCTCATAAAGTAACTTTGGACCAAGTGAGCTAGTATAAAAGGTTAGTAATTTTTGGAAAAGAGGAGGGGGGGGGGTGGTGTTTGTTAGTCACTGAAGCTTTGGGGTGCGTGCTTACTTAAGAAAGCTTTTTTTTTGCCTACAAAACAAAAAACACAAAACCCAACATGGACATACAAAAAAACAAACCTTATGGCTTGAAGTTAACTTTAGCCGGAAACCCAATATTTTCCTCAATGTTTATGATTTTCCGAGATCACACTAAGGCACGGCGGAAAAAAGCATACCAATGAGAAAAATCCTTCCTTTTTGTTTCTAATTTGCCCAAATCGCACAGAGTCATGGGGCAAAGAGCATACGCAGAAATGAAAGGTATAGATCCTGTAATAAAAAAATAGAGAGTTAATTAAACTGAAATAAACAAAAAGAAAATAACTAAAAACTGCAAATAAACACTTTATATCTCCAGATCTTAAAAATGACATAGCTAGGGATTTCGAAAACCTTTTCGTGTCAAATGAAAGGGGTTCCTCACTAGAACATATGCTCCTTACACAATAGAGCAGTCCTCTCGGCCCGAAAGCAGTCAGAAACATTAGATCTAGGAAACGACAGTCAGATGCAGTTCTACCGGCTTCAGATTTGGATCACCAATGGATGTGGCCCTCAAATAGCTCTGATACCGTGTAGGAATTTACAAGGTAAGTTCCTTAGACAGAACACCAAAGGACACCACTCACAAACGGATCACATATCAATACACCAGTATTCTTGACATGGTTAAAACCCTCAAAGAGGGAAACAGTCCACAACCTCAGCCAATGTGGCCACTTCAGGCAATTTATTAATAAAATAATGAAAATTTACATAACCTTCTCTCATGAATGGTTACCCTACAAATGACCCTCCATGCTTTTTAAATAGAGATCACAGACCAATCGGGTGTTAAGCCACGGACCAAGTGTCGGTAATACCAAGGAGAGAATGAACTATCAGATCACTACATATCGTGACCGTCGGATTGTAAGTTACAAAAGTACATAGTAAAGAAACATACTTTACCTAAGTCTACACTAGACCAAGTTATACTTAACTATTTCCTATGTGTCAGAATATCCTAACAAAAATGAAAATAAAACATGGTTAACCATGTTTAATCATGGTCAACTGTGTTTGACCATGGTTAACCATGGTCCAATGCCGCATCGTGACAAAGATTGTCTCGAAATGAAAATCTTCATACTCAACCATGGTCCAACATCGTATTGTGACAAAGATTGTCTCAATATGTAATCAATCATGGTCAACCATGTTTATTTTAGCATTTATAATATTTATCATAGGGTTTATATACATTAGTTTATAATATTTTATCTTAGTATTTATCATACGATTTTCTTGATATGAAAATCAATCACAGCCAACCATGGTCCAATGTTGCATTGTGACAAAGATTGTCTGAATATGAAAATCAACCATTGTCAACCATGGTCAATCATGGTCCAACTTTGCATTGTGACAAGGATTGTCTTGATGTAAAAATCAATCATGGTCAAGCATGGTCAAACATGCTCCAACATCGCATTGTGACAAGGATTATCTCAATATGAAAATCAACCATGATCAACGATGGAAACCATGTTTATTTTATATCTATCTTAGGGTTTATATACGTTGGATTTATAATATTAATTCCTTGGGTTTAATATTATAATTCCATTAGGGTTTTAGTATTAATCCCTTAGGTTTATTATTCTCTTGGGTTTATAATATCAATCTTTTGGGTTTATTAATCTAAGGGTTCATATTCCTAGGGTATAATATTATTCATAGGGTTTATAATATTAATCTTAAGGTTCAATATAAATTGGTTGGACTTATAATCATGGTCAACCATGGTCCAATGTCACATTGTAAAAATGATTGTTTCAATATGAAAATCAACTATGGTAAAGAATGGTCAACCATGGTCCAACGTTGCATTATGACAAAGATTGTCTCAATATGAAAATTAGACATGATCAACCACGGTCCAACGTCACATTGTGACAAGGATTGTCTCAATGTGGAAATTAACCATGGTCAATCATGTTTATTTTACCATTTATAATATTTATCATAAGGTTTATATACCTTGGTTTATAATATTTATCTTAGGTTTTATAATAGGATTTTCTCAATATAAAAATCAATCATGGTCAACCATAATATGTTATGGTGAATCACGGTTAACCATGATCAACAATGGTTCAACATCACTTTGTGACAAAGATTGTCTCAATATGAAAATCAACCATGGTCCAACGTTGCATTCTGACAAAGATTCTCTCAATATGAAAATCAACCATTGTCCCTCATGGTCAATAATCATGGTCACATTGTAACAAAGATTGTCTCTTACTCTAATGTCACACTGTGACAACCATGGTCAACCATGGTCCAATGTCGTATTATGACAAAGATTGTCTCAATATGAAAATCAACCATGGTCAACCATGGTTTAATGTCAGATTCTGACAAAAATTGTCTCAATATGAAAATCAATCATGCTCAACCATGGTCCAACGTTGCATTGTGACAAAGATTGTGCAATATGAAAATCAATCTTGGTCAACCTTATTTATTTTAGGGTTTATAATATTTATCTCAAGGTTTATATACCTTGGGTTTAATATTATTCCTTTGGGCTTTTCGTATTAATCCCTTGGGTTTATTAATCTAAGGGTTCATATTCCTAAGATATAAAATTATTAATATGGTCTATAATATTAATCCTAGGGTTTAATATAAATCCATTGGGTTTATTAAGCCCATAGATTTATAATATTAATAATTGCTTATGATTATAATATTAATCCAAAAGAATTTTAATGTTAATCTCT
>APFE031406243.1:43442-66765 GCA_000404065.3 Pinus taeda
AAAACTAATAATGTGGTTGTGTATGTGATTGTTAAAATTATGTTAATTTTATTTTTATATACATTATTTTTTTCCATGCTTTTTCCCACCACCTAAAAATTGTGGAACACTTTGTTTACCTCCTTTGTATAAATAGAATTTATTTAAAAATCCCTAATTGTTGTGTGGCATCCTGAGTTGTTTGTAGGTTTCCTAAATTGAGGGTGAGATAAAGCAGAGGCATTGTAGCAGGGACCGTTGGAAGGCAACTCGTTTACGTCTCACCATGAGCGTTTATAGTAAGTAATATAATTAAGTAACAGTTAATATAAAAAAAATTGAAGATATTCGCTCCACGCTTTCATGCATAGTTGGAATTTAGATGAGAATGTATATAGGAAATCAAAACAAAAACATGACACGTTAGAGTTTTGTCGTGGAAGGATCTGCAATATACCAATACCTAGTGTGCAGATAAATGGTAACTTGAAATACCAGGTGTGCAGAGATAAATGGTAATTAGAAAAAGCTAGTGTGCAGGGAGAAAATGGTAATGTCATACTGCAAACTCTGTCCAGGCCGCTGCAACTTTCTGCGATCAGGCGCGTGGGTTGCCAAGGTTAAGTGGTTGTCCGGCTGGCCAAAATCCTGGGGCTACTTTATAGAAAGAAAACAAAACAATAATTTGATTAATCTCCCTTTGCACCACCTATAACTTTTGTCAGCTTTTGTTCCTAACATGGCAGAATCTCCATCTTTCACAGCAGTTTACTATTAGGGCAAGCGCGCCAACGTCTTGAACGCAGAGAAAAGCATGGCTCCTGCTCTGCCCCTGAATCCAGAAAGCGACAAGCCATGTGAGCCAAAGATATTCCCGTACGTGGAGGACCACTCTACTTTAAAGTTGTGTCAGAGAGCCCGTGACAAAAATTTCCTGAATTTTTTGTAAATTGTAGTTACAGTGTAAATTTTAGTATTTTGGCTGTCCAAGGGGTTTTGATGGTGTTCCATCAAAAGCAACATCTGAAACAGTCTAAAATTTACCATCTGAAACAGTGTAAGGGCAACGTGACTCCAACGCCATCTAGATAAAATTGTAGCATATAAATTCGACAATGTATATGCATGCATGTTAGTGGAAAAAGCTTCCTCTGCTCCCAACTTTTCCGTAGGTGGGAACCTACACGCTGTTTTGCAGGGCAAATGCTAAGCGTTTTTTTTAATAGAGAGATAATTTTTTTATAATACTTAACATTTTTTTAGCAAGAAAAAAAAAGGTTGGAAGTTCAATTAGAAAAATGAAAAATCTAGTACATATTTGGCACAATATGTCAATGATATGCACACCAAATACTATAATCCCACCAAAAAGACATCAAAAATCAATATCATGATGTCATCACATCAGGCATGTATGTGCAAAATCCTAAAAACATTGCACTAGAGAAATTAAAGACTCATATATGTCCATATTGCAGAGAGTTGTGCACCCGATCAAATATCAAAAATAAAAAAATAAGGAAACAGAAGAAGCATACATCAACACTAAAAGAGTGATCAACAAATATCAAAAATAAAAAATAAGGAAACAAAAGAAGCATACATCAACACCGAAAGAGTGATCAACATAGAACAATCTCGCCCTCGTCTTACACTCTACCATCATATCTAAAACTATAGTGAAAAAAGCCTGGAGATACAACCAAACCTTTCTTTCACATCCCATCTTCCACATTATTTAACTCTATGTACACATGTTGAAAGGAGATACTTGTAAAGGATCATTTTAAATACGAGCCAGCCAATTGACCAAGTTGGGGGGGACTAAAATTTTGTCTTTCTTGTAGCCCAATCAGTAATAGTCATGGAGTCTCTGTACAAAAAAAATTGGTCCAATGTATGTTTCCTGGCAATGTATAACAATCCCCAAAAGGAAAAGGTCTTGGCTCTCGTAGTTATGCCCCCACCGCCAAACCAAAATAACTAAATCTGAACGTGTGAATTGATCACCAACATAGCCCCACAACCACATCTTCTAGATTGTGAGGCACCATTAAAAAAAAAAAAAAAAAAAAAAAAAAAAAGAACTAGCGAGATACCTCACCTCTAAGAAAATCCTCCTTAGCCTAGGCATCTTGTCAGCTTTGCTTTCCCACGCCCCAACCTCCAACTAAATCTAAATGTTGATACAAATCTAGGCAATATTCAAGGGACTATCCTCAAATATCATAGAATTCCTCGCTCACCAAATTTCCCAAGCAATGAACAGAGGGATAGATTTGTACTTCCCTCACCTATTGAACCACCATTGATAGCAAGATTCAAGTGAGGAGAAATCCCAAACTGTAGGAAGATGGTAAATATCCAAGACCCTCACCTCCAACGTTTAAACCTAACTTATCTTTGCATATAACATATCTAACCTTTTCAAAAGGTTTAGTGAATATATTTGATATATTCTTATTTATATTATATTAATTGAATCTTTTCTCTTATAAAATTAATAAAATGATGTTATATTTTAATGTGGTTTAACCTTGCATGATAAATTGGACTACTTACCAATTTGATTGAGCCTTTAGATTATCACATTTGATTGGTGTTGGTTCTGGTTTCCTTTCTCCAATATTTTCAAAAATACACCTTGTTAAAAATAGCAACAAGAAAATCCTAGTTTAATTTGTCCTTGAATTAAATTAGGAATTAAATTCTAATTATATTCTCATAGCACTTTGTAACTAAGTTAAGTTGACTATCCTAATTTAATTTGTCCTTGAATTAAATTACAAATTAAATTGTAATTATATTCTCATGGCATCTTGTAACTAAGTTAAGTTGACTTAGTTGGCTCAGTAAATTTGAGTTGGAAATCTATCTAGAGTCATGTAGAGTAAGTCATGTAGAGTAATCCCTAACTGTTAGGGGGGGTAGGTTGAGTTCTTATTGAGTTGTAATTATTTAATTCAATTTAACTGAGTTAAATTCAATTAAACTAGTTCTAATGATTGGAGGAACTAGTGAGAGGTCAAGTGAGTTAAATTGGATTTAATTCACATGCAGTGAACAATGAGATAACTAATCATTCACTCATAAATAACTCATGCATGTCAGTTCAAAGGAAGACCCAGTTGAGATTAGAGTTTAGGGACAATGTACTATCAGTTGTAAAATCATCTAAATTAAACCGATGATGCATGCAATCAGAGGAAGGCCCATCAATGGATTTTGCAGTTATGAGTGAGGAATTTCCCAATTAAATATGGGCTAATTCCCAAGGGAACAACGCAAGGAAGTAGGATCTTGGTAGGTAATAGATTTGGCTAAGTACTAGCTTGAGATGGTTTGTGAAGCAGTGAGATAGATTGTACTTGTGCAGAGATTGTTTGGGTTGAACAAACATTATATTTTCTTCTCAAATTTTATGGTTAACGCAATATGCAAATAACAGGGGTTTTAGCTGAGGCTTTCCCCATAAAATTATTGTGTTATGTGTGATTGAAATTCCTCATTTTCTACTTCGTGATTTCATCAATTAATTTTTGTTTCCACTGATGAGTAGCGTAGATTCAAGTCAATTGTTTTAGCATATCACAATCTGTAGTTTGAATCTACAATAAAATTCTACACACCTTAGCCAAATTTCTTCACATGTAGCACTACACAAAGCTTTATATTCAGTTTCAATAGGAAAGAACGAAACAAGTGATTGCTTCTTTCTACTCAAAGACATAATATTGGGTCCTATATTGAATACATATCCATTTGGTGAACTTTTTGTCATCTCAATCTCCTACACAATTAGAATTTGAATGACCTGCCAACTGAACATTCAAATGAGTAAAATATTCAATACCAAAATCTAGAAACACTTTTTGTCATGTGGTTTAGCCATGAATTGACTAAATATGTGTCTTGTTGTAGTTAAGTAGTTTAGACTTCCCACCAATTGTTGACACGAAGTACTATTTTCTTCTTTGTATTATCACCATTGCAAAGCTTAACATTATACTCTAATGAAGTAGGCACTGAATTACATTCATATATATTGAAACTCCTTATTATCTTTTTCATATATTACTTTGAGTGATCAAAGTATTATTATCATCCTCTTGTTGACGTTGCTGGACCCGCCAACATTCAGGGATTTCCCCAATATGAAGTCCCAATCAGACCTCACACTATTTGGTGTAGGAGTCTCATCCAGTATAAAGTCCCAGTTGCCCAATCCTTAAATATTTTCCATTACTCTAATTGTCATTATAAGAGAGTGATGCAATGGTATCTTCGAAAAGCAAGGGGAGTATGGTCGGTGAGTGGGTAGTGCCACTGTGTTGAGGTTCTTCTATTGCAAAGGGGGGTGATAAAAGTAACCCTCTAAGTGAGAGGTAATAGTACCACCCAGGAAGAGAGACACATGAACCGGAAGGACCTATCCAACATCTAAGGGAATCATCCACACCAGATACGATAGTCGTTACAACCAACAAACAAGGGAAGATTCATCTAAAATCCAATGAAATAGTCCACAATGGATACGACAATCATTATAACTAATAAACAAGGAAATATTTGTCTAGTATCCTGCGGAATAGTCCACAAGGATGAGATAGTAATAACAACCATTACAACACATTCTCAACAAGATAACCACTAAAATAACTGAAATAGTTAAACTATATTAGTACATGTGTAAGAAAACATGAAATACAAACGTCCATATAATAGTCTTACAAACATTCATAGTTCACAGATGAAGAATGTGTTGGCCTGAAAAGGATTATGTTATTAAGAAAAAGTTCTAAGACACATATTTACACTGTACATCACTAGCCCTAGTAGTGGGACATTGGAGCCACTCCTTTCTCCTCAAAGAACTAACTAATCTCTCTAATGCCTTGCGGGAAGAGCCAAGGTGAAAAGTCCAGTGCTCATACAATGAGGGGGTATATATAATCAAGGATTGATGTTTCCCCCTTGTGACTCTTTGACTACCCTCATGACTATTCAACTTACTATGACTTTTCAACTTGCATGACTCTTCATATTCATGTGTGTCCTTTGGACTTCCACTTTACAATACATTTGATTACAATAACGCGGTCCACAATAATGATGTGGCATATGAGAACTCATGACACAACTTGGCATGATATTATTGACATGGACTGTCTTGATGATGTGGAAATGTCAAGTCACTGATGAGTTTTAGATGTGTTCTTAGATATGCTTTCTATTCTCCTCCGCATAACTTGATGATGCAGGGTCTTCAATGGTCTTTTCTCTTGGGAGGTGGTTTCAAACTTGTGTTCCTTTTCTCACTCTTAATAGGTCCACTTGTAAGTTCAGCTACAAGTGAGTCTTTAAGAATGATTCCCTCCTTATTCTCCTTCCCTCGTTCTTCTCCTTCTTCATCATCTCACCATAATGTGATAATGTCCATGTTCTTGCAATTCACTTATGATGGGATGAAATCAATCTGAAAACTCCCTAGTCTAAGATGATGCATTGTTATCCATGAACTGAGCCTGAGAAAAGCTACAGACTGGGAGGAAGGGCATAGTTTTTGCGCATTACACAGTTCCAACTGACAGAGAGAGAGCTCGATCACTGAGCTTACATAAATCGTAGCTCATGCTTGACTGAGGAGCTTTTCTACGTATTCCTCACTAAGGAGAATAATTGCGCAGTGCCCACTGAGGGTCAGAATTGTGCAGTTCAATTAGGTAGTGGTTGTTTCCAGATGATGCACTGGGAAGACACTACTACGCATTTTTAAGAGGAAATGGGGGACTGGGCAAGAGAGAGGCCTGAAGGAAAAATATGCGTAGTTTTTGGGGTCAGTAAGCTCCGGCTAAGGGAAGGGAACTGAAGGAAACATCTATGCAGTTTTGGAGACCAAGGGAGGCTATATTATCTACCCATTGCACACTTCCAACTGAAAAAGGGAAAATATTAAGGGCTGAAGGTGCGAAGTGCGCAGTTCAAGGAAGACTAGGAGGCAAAACTGTGCAATTTTGGAGGTCAAGGGAGGTTGTTGGACTACGGAATTGTGCATAACCATAGCCATGGAGGACAATGAATTTGTTTTGTGCACTTTCAGGAAGCAAGGCCAAATCAATGAGGGTTGAGACTGTGTATTGCGTAGCTTAGTCAGGCCCCGGTGAAGCTAAGTTTCCAGTGTTACCACTCCTTCAGATCTCCAAGGCTGAGGAAGAGTCCAGTGGAGGTAACCACTGACCAATCTTTTGACTTGGTAGCTAGTCCTACCAAGTCGTAGAGGGCTCTCTCCAAAGGATCACAGCCAAGAGGGCTGGATGAATTAGGTTTTTAGGCTAAATATAGTATCTCAGGGTTTATTTGATTTTATTTGATTGGGGTAGTCACTGGGTGAGTGAATTAGGTCAGAGAATGAACTAGGTCAGAGCAAAAGAGAATTAGAATTGCAAACAACTGATGGGGAAAGGTAGGAAAGTTACTTTAACACTTTGTAGTATAGTGATGAGATGGCTTAGACTAGTGAGGTGCTAAAAAGAGCATGAAGATCATGAATTCTTTTTAAACTGTAGAAATGAAATAACCTATGATGATTTTCCCAAAATAGAGCATACAAGATGAATTTTGTTTATCACACCTTGAAAATAAAACATATTTAGAATGAAATGGATCATGAGAGGTATAAAACATTCATACATATTAAACTAAAGAAGAAATAATATCAAAATACCATGCCACTGGAATTCCACCAAAATAGCTGCAACTCATCCAATATATTTCATGCCAAAGTCCGAAACACTAGTACAACATCCCATAGAGTCCAACCTATAGAATGACTAAACAATTACATGATATAGGCCTCAAACCAAGTCATACTAGCCTTAGGGGTCGAATCCATGAGAGAAGGAGCAGCTACAACAAAAACTGAACTGATAGCTAGAGTGTAGGGTGGCCAAAGTGACTCATCCCTAACATAAGTGAACTGATTCATTACATCTCATGGAGACCATTTACCTAATGTACTTACCCTAGGTAGCAGTAAAAACATGATAATTACATCAATCATGTCAATTAAATCAGTAAAATATTGATTTCCAATAGGTAAAAATCCAATTTGGAGAAGGATAGTGAAAAACTAGGCCAACTGTCAAACGCGCAGTGCCAGTGTCAAACTCGCAACGCCATCCTCAAACCCACATTTTTGTGCTTTCCCGGTGTCAAAATTGAGCCCAGGATATCTCATTGGAAATTTTATCTTGTCTAGTTTCCAAAAATTCATTTGTTTTTCAAAATGGACTTGATTTTACCCCTGAAATCTTCATTCTCCCAAGACTAGTCAAACGCACAATGCCTAGTCCAAAAATGAGGCAGAAACATGATTTGTTGCCTTTTTCACCTGCAAATTTTGCATTCCAGGGTTGGAAACATGGTTTTCCTAGATGTCTTAGTCCTTCTGAATCCATTTGTGGCTTCCATTCCTCCAAAAAGTGTCCCAAAAAAGTGTGTAGCACCTAGGGTGTTGCGTGTTTGACCATGTTGCTAATTTATGGGCAAGTGCGTAGCACTAGAAGGAAGCATGCAATGCCGACTTCAAATAGAATTTTGAGTGCCTTTCTGAAGTCCAAATTGATCCCATGATAGCGTGTTGGAAATATATATCTCTTGGCTACACAATGGTCCTATTAAGGACTGAAAATGATAAATTCTAGCCCCTCAAAACTCAATTCTCCCAATACTAATCAAAAAGTGCAGAATGAGGGTGCAAAAATGAAGTGTGATCTTGTAGGAATCTTTTAGAGGTCTTCTGCAACTCCAAATTGGGCTCATGATAGCTCATTAGGAAATATTTCTATCGAGTTATCATTTGATGCATCAAAAAAGTCATTTGTACACTCCAGCTAGGAGAAAAAATGATTTTCCCAAGGTAACTCAAGAAGTGAAACAACTGTACTTCTGACATTTCTCCAAAAAAATACCACCTGTGTAAACACTGAAGGAGGTTTTGCATCCTTGGCCTATTATGGACAAAAACGTATCTCACGTTTGTCAATTTCATCTTTGTTTGGTCATAAACATGGTTTCAAGAAAAACTGGCCTTATGCGTGGCAAATGATTTGTCCCTTGGGATGACTTCTTGAAAAATGATGGAGACATGATGTCTATGAGTTAGAATGACCTCATACTTGCTGAAATGACCTCCATTATGCCCCCTCTGCTCAGATGTCTTTGATTCCATATCCAACCCTAGCTCAGTGGGAGAGGAAATTAGGGTTTAGTGCTTGTGGAAAATGATGATTTGGACACCCTTGGGGAAAGATAACTCCCTTTGGCATTCACTTAACTTTTTGAAACATTACCCTTTCATTGACTATTTCCTTTGACAAAATGACCTTTTTATTGGCTTTGAGAACTCATTGAATTTGAATTTGCTTTAATGAAGTTGGCATATAGAGATTGAGTTGGCAGCTTAGGAACAATACTTATTACATATAGTGAACATAAAATTACATGATGAAATAAGCATTTCTCTTTACAAATCATCTTCACATGGTGATGAGATATTATTTGATCACCCTTTACTTGCTAGTCTTATGCAATGGAATGGAGTTTTATTGGAACCTTGGAAACCCTAATGACCTAATGAAACCTTGAAAAACCCTAAAAGACCTAATGAGACCTTGACAGACTGAATTTCAAGATGACATGACTGGTGTGATGGCATGATGTCATTAACTTATATATAATGGATACACAACAAGGTTGAAATGAGCTAGCAAGGGGTAAATTTATAAAAGGAGTAAAGGAAACCCTGATTCAACCTTTAGTGACCAAATTTTTGCATGATGATCGAGTGGAATTACAAAAATTTCAGAATGTGACCCTGATATGATATGAAAAGAGGATTTTTTACCATTGATGGCAATATGCAAATATTGACACTAACATCGGCCTTATTGGGGATGGCATCTCCTTGCAGGTGTTAATAACATCATAGACCAAATGCCTAACCATGTGGGCCAATACAGTCAAAAACTTAAACTGAACTGCATGAATAAATGTTGATAATTCAAATGACACGAACTGACTCAAAACTGACTTGAAATTAACTGAAAATAATGACTCAAGACTTACTTAACTAAAATAAGTACTTACAAAACTTATTAATGGTAGTAGACCATCGAGATTTGAGGGCTTCAAATCCTGATGACAACCACCTGCCTACTGAAGAAATATGTACAATCATGTGAAGTGATCCTTCCAGTGTAACCAATCCAACAAATGGCTACTTACTGAAATTCATCTCTCACTTTCCTCAAGCAGGCAGAATGATGTACATGTAGGCAAATCACAATAACAACTGAAACCAAGGCTTATGCTAACAAACCAAACAACATTCATCTTCTCCAATGCTTGCAAAACACTGTCGAAGGGATCATGAAAATCCTGAGGCATTACCTTGTCTTGAGATCCAGCAGTAAAAATACAAGTACTCCTTTCATTCTAATATGAAAAAATAGTTGGTTGTTGTTTGATAGGAAGGCACAGAGAAGTATAACTTTCTACTATCTAAGTGTTGGCTGTAAATTCCTAGAGTATGAGAAATCCTAACTCGATTTTTGGCATACTATCTCTCTTAGGCTCATACTCCTCAAATTCATAGTCTAAGTCATTCTTAAATAGAAAACATTCTTCAAGATTATCAAAGATGACAGCGCTATCATCATCATTAGCTTGGGCTATAACATGACTTTTCAGGAGTTGATCTATCTCATCTTCAGACAGAGGAGATAGTACTTTTTGTTTTCTTTTACTAAAATAGTAATTATCTTCTTTCCCTCCTAAGGATTCACAAGGATGTTGAATATCTTCTTTAATCTTTGGTTGATCAACTTGTTGTACTGGTGCAAGAATTGTCTCCTATGGGAAATTTTTATGAACATCAAGACAATATACATCATGTTTTTCATCCTTGATAGAAAACACTTGCTCTTTTTGGTGATGAAAAGGATTGTCATGCAAAGCCTCCAAGATCTCTTCATCCATGAACTCATTATCATCATAAGAATTCTCTAGATTTTGAATGAAAACCTCAAAATGATCACAATAATTATTAACCAAAGACAAAGAAGGGTAGGAATCCTTGTATTCTTCATAAAATGTTGAATGGAAAACTCTAAGAGAACAAATACTAGCAAGTGGCAAGCCTTCATACCAATATTGTGCTTTTCCTTCAAAAGAAGCCACGAACATATTTAAGAGACAATCTTAAGGAAATTCAATCTTCAACTTGTGTGTATGCATGTGAAATTTAACCAGATGTAAAGCAACATCATTCCTATCATCATCTTTAAAATAGGAAAATTTCTTTGCCAATTTACCTTAGGTGTTTTATTTGGGAAACCTGGAATGTGAACTCTTTTCATTGGAGCATACCTTCTTGCAACATATTCCATCTTGAAAATCCTTCAAGCTACTGATCTTAATACAGTGGAGTCATCATGGAGTGTTGATTTTCGGGATCTTTCAGTCAATGGAATTGCCAGGTGAATGGTACAACCTTCCTATGTGTCCAACTATTGTTCACTATCAATAATTAGATATAAATAATTGTCATTCTTTCTCGGGGAAGATAGATCTTTCGCTCCACGACAATGATACCAGTGTGTTATCACTCATCCAGATCTCCATGGTTGAGGAAGAGTCCAGTTGAGGTAGCCACAGACCAATCTTCTGACTTGGTAGCTAGCCCTACCAAGCCAGAGAGGGCTCTCTCCAAAGGATCACAGCCAAGAGGGCTGGATGAGTTAGAGTTTTACGCTAGATATAGTAGCTCAAAGGTTTGTTTATTTTTATTTGATTCGGGTAGTCACTGGATGAGTGAATTAGGTCAGAGAATGAACCAGGTCAGGGCAAAAGAGAATCAGAATTGTAGACATCTGATTGGGGAAGGTAGGCAAGTTACTTTAACACTTTGTAGTATAGTGATGAGATGGTTTAGACTAGTGAGGTGCTAAAAAGAGTATGAAGATCATGAATTCTTTTTAACTGAAGAAATGAAACAATCTATGATGATTTTCCCAAAACAGAGCATACAAGATGAATTTTGTTTATCACACCTTGAAAATCAAATATATCTAGAATGAAATGGATCATGGGAGGTACAAAACATTCATACATATGAAATTGAAGAAGAAACAATATCAAAATACCATGCCACAGGAATCCCACCAAAATAGTTGCAAGTCATCCAATATATTTCATGCCAAACTCTAAAACACTAGTACAACATCCAATAGAGTCCAACCTATAGAATGACTGAAAAATTACATGATATAGGCCTCAAACCAACTCATCCTAGCCTCAGGGGTCGAATACATGAGAGGAAAAGCAGTTACAACAAAAACTGAACTGATAGCTAGAGTGTAGGGTGGTCAAAGTGACTCATCCCTAACTTAAGTGAATTGATTCATTACATCTCATGGAGGCCATTTAACTAATGTACTTACCCTAGGTAAAAGTAAAAACATGATAATTACATCAATAATATCAATTAAATCAGTAAAATATTGATTTCCCATAGGTAAAAATCAAATTTGGAGAAGAACAGTGAAAAGCTAGGCCAACTATCAAACGCGCAACACTAGTGTCAAACGTGCAGCGCTATCTTCAGACCCACTTTTTTCTACCGTCCCGGAGTCCAAATTGAGCACAAGATAGCTCATTGTAAGGCTTATCATATATATTTTCCAAAATGATATTTTGTTTTAAAAAGTGGGCTTGATTTGACCCCCCCAAACGCGCAGCACCTCATCCAAAAATGAGGCAGAAACATGTTTTTTTGGTAGCTTTCTTCCTTTTTCACCTGCCAATTTTGCATTCAGGGCTGGAAACATGGTTTTTCTAGAGGTATTGGTCCTTATGAATCCATTGGTGGCTTCCACTCCTCCAAAAAGTGTCCCAAAAAAGTGTGCAGTGCCCAGGGCGCTGTGCGCTTGACCATGTTGTTGATTTATGGGCAAGTGCGTAGCACCAGAAGGAAGTGCAGAGTGCCAACTTCAAATCAACTTTTGAGTGCCTTCCTGAATTCCAAATAATAGCGTGTTGGAAATATATCTCTCTTGGCTACACAATGGACCTATCAAGCACAGAAAAGGATCAATTTTAGCCCCTCAAAACTCAATTCTCCCAAGGCTGATCAAAAAGTGTAGAATGAGGGTGCAAAAATGAAGTGGGATCTTCCAGGAAAATTTTGGAGGTCTTCCTCAACTTAAAATTGATCTGATGATAGATCATTTGAAAGCGCTCCCAATGTAGTTATCATTTGACTCATCAAGAAAGTCATTTGGACACTCCAACTAGGAGAAAAATTGATTTTCCCAAGGTCACTTAAGAAGTACAACAATTCTCTTGTAGAAACTATATTTTTTACATTTCTCCAAAACCAGAACACCTGTGTAAACACTGAAGGATTTTTTTCATCCTTAGCCTATTATGGACAAAACCCTCTCTCAATTTTGTTAATTTCATCTTTGTTTGGTCGGAAACATAGTTTGAGGAAAAACTAGCCCTATGTGTGGCAAATGATTTGTTCCTTGGAATGACTTCTTGAAAAATGATGGATACATGATGTATATGAGTTGGAATGGCCTCATAATTGCTCAAATGAACTCACTTATGCCTCCTCTTCTTAGATGTCTTTGGTTCCATTTCCAACCCTAGCTCAGTGAGAGAGGAAATTAGGGTTTAGTGCTTGTGGAAAATGATGATTTGGACACCCTTGGGAAAAGACAACTCCCTTTGGCATTCACTTAAATTTTTGAAACATTACCCTTTCACTTGACTATTTCCTTTGACAAATTGATCTTTTGATGGTCTTTGAGAACTCTCTGAATTTGACTTTTATTTAATGAGGTTGGCATATAGAGATTGAGTTGGAAGCTTAGGAACAATACATATTACATATAGTGAACATAAAATTACATGATGAAATAAGCATTTCTCTTTACAAATCATCTTCACATGGTGAGGAGATATTATTTGATCACCCTTTACTTGCTGGTCTTATGCAATGGAATGGAGTTTTATTGGAACCTTGGAAACCCTAATGACCTAATGAAACCTTGAAAAACCCTAAAAGACCTAATGAGACCTTGAAGGACTGAATTTCAAGATGACATGACTGATGTGATTGCATGATGTCATGAACTTTATGGACAATGGATACTCAACAAGGTTGAAATGATCCAGCAAGGGGTAAATTTCTAAAAGGAATAAAGGAAACCTTGATTCAACCTTTAGTGACCAAATTTTTGCATGATGACCTAGTGGAATGACGAAAATTTTTGAATGGGACCCTAATATGATATGAAAAGAGGATTTTTTATCACTGATAACAGTATGCAAATACTGACACTAACAGCTAGGTAAAGAATATTTTTTGAAAATGGATAAGTGTGGGAAGGGAGTTGGACTCGTGATGAACTTGACTCATAATCACACACTTAGCATACTTTGCAACACGACAACATAGATAATTAGAACAAACAACTAAAGCATTCCCCTTTGTGTGAGTATCTCATGAAAAGATGCAAGAAGTGTGACACTTAAGATAGACATTGGGACGACTGTAACAACACTTTTGTGACATCGTTCAAGACTTTGTGTATGAGTTTTATAGATGTTTATATGGTTAGGACAATTCATTTACGAAAAAAAAAACCTTCGAAAACACTAGAAAAAGGCTCGTAAACATTACATAATAGTCAAACATGTGGAAAGACGACAAGTAATCCAACAAGAAAAATGGGCCAACGAAATTCAAGAAATATCATGGGATGATATCAAGTGTCTGTAATAATCAAGGAAAAGACTGAGGAAGGCTTTGAAATTTGAGTGCAAGCCAAAATTTTGGAGGGTGTTGCAACAACTATAACACTTTGCAACACATTGGTTGAATTCCATCTTTTCTTTCTTGGTTAGTTTCTTTCGTGCAGGGCCTTAGTGATCTAGCTGGATATTGGTGGTCACCCACCTATTCCACTTGGACCCTCACCATTATTTCTTTTAGTTTTTCAGTTTCCTTAATTATAACACAGTTTACTATTTTTGGCAGTTTTTCGGGTCCTGAACTTCGGTAGCCATTTTGAGGACCTAAACAATGTTTTTTAGGAAAACTTCTTTCAATGATTTTAAAGGCAATCACATCAACAATTGTAGTCCTTGGAGAGATATTTCCAATGAGGTGTCATACACATCAAACATTGATAATATGACCAAGTTACAACTCCGGGAAGTTGGCTACACAACTAACCCCAATGGGGCCCATAAACTCTTGGTGTTACATCTCCTCGGGTTAGGGTTTTGGTTGTTTATGGTTTTCTCATATTGTTCAATAATAAAAATGCCCTTGAACCTCATTGTAACTTAGTTCAAAGGCATGTAGCCACCACATCTCTTCTCAGAGATAAGCTACCATCGCCCGAGCTATATTATTTCCATTTTGTTTGTAAGCATAGTTCAATATTTTTCTATTAATGAAATGAAGTGTTTTTTTGTTGCATCTCTGTGTTTATGATTATATCTGTAAGTTGTAGCATTCATGTTTAAGTTTGAATCAGTGGTATCAGAGTGATCTTCTCTTTCTCTATTTTTCTTTGCATGTCCCCAACGAGGTCAAGGTATAAGGAGTTAGGGCTTGATCTGGTTGAACCATTGCAGGATCAGCCTTACAAAACCCGACGACCTCTCATGCTGGAAGAAAAGAAAGACCAGGGGGCAGGAGATCCTTTCAAAATGTTGCTCGAGGAAGCCCTCGAGTGACAGAGGGACACAATGATGAATAAATTTGCCCAAATCCTTCATCGACTACCCACGAGAGATGCATCTTCATCTAGCAGCCACTCTGGAGGCGCTACTCCTTTTAAGGTACAAGTTAACTTCGATATTCCCATATTTGAAGCCATGATAGATGTAGAAGCCGTAGATAAATGGTTAAAACCATTGGAAGGATATTTTTTAGTTCATGACTTTTCCAATCAGGAAAATATTACTTTTTCACTTCTCAAAGCCGCCCCATACGTCAAGCACTGGTGGAAAACCTACTATGAACAAAAGGACGAGAGTGAACCCTCGTTGTTTTCTGTCACATGCACTTGGAATTCTTTCTGCGACGCCATCAAGGAACAGTATTACCCTGTCAGGAGCTATGGAGATAAATACATAAAGTGGACCACGCTACTACAGGGAAGGGACCAAGATGTGCCAGAGTTCACAAATACTTTCCATATTGTTCGCACGAAGCTAGGTATCAAGGATACTTAGTGGCATTTGGTTCTCAAGTATTGTGACTATCTACACAAGTACATCTAGGATGAGATGGATTTCCTAGACATCTCCTTGCTCAACAAGATGTATTGGTATGTTGTAAAGATTATGCAGAAGTTTAAACAGAAGAAGTAGGACTTTAGATCTATGAATCCAAAGCAAGGAAAAGGTGCCCCCAAACCACAGAACAAAGGACCAAGCCAAGGCAAGGCTACCCAGGAAAATCCATCGAAGCTGCAAGCAAAGAACAACACCATGAAGATGAAGAAGGACACAGGAAATTGGTGTGAGTTCCATAAGAGCTCCTCTCACAATACAAGTGAGTGTTGGGCCAAGTAGTCACTTATGGATGAGCTGAAGGCTTCTAAACCAAACGTGAGTTTTGACTCTGAATCAGAAACCATTAAGGGAACAGTCAAAGGGAATCAGATCATTGATGCGGACCCCAATGCCACTATGGCCACCACAAAGATCTAGAAAATTGAGCCTAAAGATCCAGAGGAGGGGGAACGCCTCTTCCACTCACAGATGTGGGTGAAGGGTTCTCCGTTGTAGTTCATTATCGACAGCGGAAGCCAAAAGAACCTCATTTTAGCAAAGGTCATGAAGCAGTTGGGCCTAAATACTACAACACATCGACAGTTGTACATCATTGGGTGGCTTCACCAAGGACAAGATCTCTGTGTCAGCCAATAGTGCCACCTTCACTATAGCATCAAGCCCTTCACGGATGAAGTACTTTGTGACGTTTCTCCTCTTGAAGTTTCTGATATATTATTAGGACAACCATACTTGTGGAATCAACATGTTGTATATGAGTCTAGACCTCACTCTATGATTATTACTTTGGGTAATAAGTTGTATAGGATACCGGAGGTAGCCCCGCCTACCACCATCTCCTTGATGACTGTGAAGCAATGCTGTAAGATGATTTCCCAGACTAGGATTTTTTTCTTTCTTATGATTCGCCCCCAAGGAAAGAAGAAGGTTGTGGCCACGACTTCCAGGAAGGGCTCCTCTGCACATCAGCTACAGATGAACAAGCTCATGGAGGAGTACAGGGATATTTTTTCCTCACCCAGAGGGGTACCTCTATGCTATCATGTCAAGCACTCCATCTATCTAACCCTGGGCATGTCGTTGTCCAATGGACTGATCTATCAATGCTCTATTATGGAGAACAATGAGATTAAGAGGCAGATTCAGGAACTACTACAGAAAGGGCACATCATGCCAAGCTCATCACCCTGTGGGAGCCCAATTGTACTGGTACATAAGAAGGATCAGACCTAGACGTTCTGTATGGACTATCGGGCACTGAACAAGATGACTATCTAGAATAGGTACCTAATCCCACGAATTGTTTACCTTTTGGACTAGCTCAAGGGGGAAAAATATTTCAACAAGATTGACTTGAAGTCAGGTTATCACAGGATGCCTATCGAACCCTCTGATGTGTGGAATATTGCCTTCAAATCCAAGGAGGGCCTTTTCGAATGGTTGGTCATCTCGTTCGGATTGACGAACGCCCCGAAAACCTTCATGAAACTGATGGATGACATCTTGTGACCATTCACCAATGCATTAATAGTGGTGTATTTAGATGACATCTTGATCTTCAGCCAGATTTGGCAAGAGCACCTCCAACATATTTGGCAAGTCCTTCAAAACCTTCGACAACACAAGGTGTGTGCTAACTTGGAGAAATGCACCTTTGGCCTGACACAGGTTCAATATCTGGGGTACATCATTGATGAGTAGGATGTACATGTGGACCCATCCAAGACACAAGTCATTCAGGAATGGCCAACCCCAACCACTCTCACAGAGCTCTGCAACGTTTTGGGTGTTGCCAATTTCTACCGTTCGGATTGGGGTTCTCTCATATCACTTGGCCTTTAAGTCAAGTAATGAAGGGCAGAGCGAAAGAAAAGTTATTTTTGTTGGAAACCCAAGAATGAGTGTTCTTCGAGTTGAATAATCACCTCTGTTCAGCACAAGTGCTCACATTACCAGACCTGCAACAACCATTTGAGATTGTGACAAATGCCTCTGACTATGCTATTGGTGTGGTTCTTACTCAGCGTGGGAATCTAGTGGCTTACCACAGTGAGACACTTTCAGACACAGTCCAAAAGTACCCCACTTACGACAAATAAATTTATTCCATTGTCCAGGCATGTCGTCCATGGAATCATTACATTCTGGGGAAGGAAACAATTACCCACACAGACCATCGGCCTCTAGAGTTCATATAGACACAAGGGAAGTTGCAGAATGATAGTCATCAAAAATGTTCCTGCTATCTGCAATAGTTCCATTTTAACATTAAGTATAAGAAGGGTAGCACCAATAATGTCGTTGATTACCTTAGCCGACCACCAATCATGGTGCTAATCACTGTGCTCGACTCCTATGGGAACGAGACATTCGAGTGGCCGCATCTTTACAAGAGCAATCTAGAATTCTGCGGCATATACCAGACACTCCTGGAAGGGAAGAAAGTTCCAAATTTTCACCTTCAGGATGAACTATTATGCCACTTGGGACACATCTATGTTCCTTCAAGTGAGCGTGCCATGATGATTTGGGAAGCGCACTACAGTCGGGTCACTAGACATTTCGGAGTAGAGAAAATAGTGGCGATATTGCAGAAGTATTTTTATTGGACTAAAGTTTGCCAGGATGTTGGGAAGTACATTAGATCCTGCATCGCCTATGCTACTTCCAAACCAATCATCAAGAAGCAAGGTCTTATACTCCACCTACTCCTAGTCGGCTTTGGGAATTTGTCTCCATGGATTATATGTTGGGCCTTCCTTCTACTAAGCACGAAAACAATTTTGTTTTCATGGTTGTTGATAGATTCTCTAAGATGGCCATTATGGTGTCCTGTAAGAAGAGTATCAAAGTAGAGGCCATTGCTAAGCTCTTCTTTGAGCGAGTGTGGGTACACTTTGGGATCCCACAGTCCATTATCTCAAATCGAGACAGCAGATTCCTGAGTGCATTTTGGTCAAGTCTCTAGTCGATGCTAGATACAAAAATTACTAATTCCATGACTTTCGATCCCCAAACTGATGGCCAAATAGAAGTTGTCAACAGGATGATCGTACACATTTTGTGCATGTACAACTCAAAGCACCCATGCACATGGGATTAAATTCTCCCCTAAGTCCAACATAGCTACAACAGAGCTCTCCACAACTTAACGGGCCACAACCCCTTTCAGGTAGGGCTGGGATTTCATCCATTATGCCCCATTGATGTGGTCATACCATTTGCAGCCACTCAGATAGATTCGGCTCATGTGCATTCCGAAGCTTAAAGAGCTAACACCTTCATTGAGTGCATTCAACACATCACCAATAGTTCCATGATATATTGGACAGAGCTAATGCTAAGTACAAGCAACATCATGATCAACATCAAGTGCCGCACAAGTTCTAGGTGGGTGACAAAGTTTGGCTACATTTGTAGAAGGAGCACCTTGCTGAACCCCACTGCAAGCTTTGCCCACTCTGATATGGGTCATCACCATCACCAAGGCCATTGGTGATATTTTTTAGTTCATGAATTTTCCAATTGGGAAAATATTACTTTTGCACTTCTCAAAGCCACCCCATATGTCAAGGACTGGTGGGAAACCCACTGTGAACAAAAGGATGAGAGTGAACCCTCACTACTTTTAGTCACACCCACTTGGATTTATTTTTGAAATTCCATCAAGGAACAGAATTACACTGTCAGAAGCTATGAAGATAAACACATTAAGTGCACCATGCTACTGCAAGGAAGGGACCAAGATGTGCCAGAGTTCACAAATACTTTCCATACCATTCGCATGAAGCTGGGTATCAAGGATACTGAGTTGCATTTGGTGCTCAAGTACTGCGACTATCTACACAAGTACATCTAAAACAAGATGGAGTTCCTAGACATCTCCTTGCTCGTCATGGTGTATTGATATGCTGTAAAGATTATGCAGAAGTTTAAATAGAAGAAGCAGGACTTTGGATCTATGAATCCAAAGTAAGGAAAAGGTGCCCCCAAACCACAAAACAAGGAACCAAGCCAAGGCGGGGCTACCCAGGACAACCCTTCGAAGCTGTAGGCGAAGAACAACACCATGAAGAAGAAGAAGGACATGGGAAATTATTGTTAGTTCCATAAGAGCTCCACTCACAATACAAGTGATTGTTGGGCCAAGAAGTCACTTGTGGTCGAGCTGAGGGCTTTCGAATCAAACGTAGGTTCTGACTCTGAATAAGAATCCATTAAGGGAAAGGACAAAGGGAAGAAAATCATTGATGCGAAGCCCAGTGCCACCATGGCCACCACAAAGATCCAGAAAATTGAGCCTGAAGGTCCAGAGGAGGGGGAACACCTCTTCCACTCACAGATGTGGCTGAAGGGTTCTCGGCTGTAGTTCATTGTCAACAGCGGGAGCGAAAAGAACATCATTTCAGCATAGGTCATGAAGTGGCTGGGCCTAAATACTACAACACATCCATAGCCGTACGTCGTTGGGTGGATTCACTAAGGACGAGATTCGCATCAACCAGTAGTTTCGCTTCGCTACAGTATCAATCCCTTCACGGATAAGGTATTCTGTGATGTTTCTCCTCTTGAAGTTTTTGATGTATTGTTAGGAGAACCATACTTGTAGAATCGACATGTTGTATATGAGTCTAGACCTCGCTATGTGATTATTACTTTAGGTAATATGTTGTATAGGATACCGGAGGTAGCCCTGCCTACTGCCATCTCTTTGATCACTGCAAAGCAATGTAGTAAGATCATTTCCCAGACTAGGATTTTTTTTTCTTATGATTCACCCCTAAGGCAAGAAGAAGGTTGTGGCCATGGCTTCCAGGCAGGGCTCCTCTGCACAATAGTAGCAGATGGACAAGGTTGTGGAGGAGTATAGGGATATTTTTTTCTCACCCACAAGGGTACCTTTGTACTGTTAGGTCAATCACTCCATCGATTTGACCCCGGGCACGTCACATCGCAATGGACTGATCTATCGATGCTCTGTTATGGAGAACAATGAGATCAAGAGGCAAATTCAGGAACTACTACAGAAAGGGCACATTAGTCCAAGCCCATCACCTTGTGGGAGCTCGATTGTATTGGTACAAAAGAAGGATGGGACCTAGAGACTCTGTATTGACTATCGAGCGTTAAACAAGATGACTATCTGGAATAGGTACCCAATCCATCAAATTGACGAAATTCTGGACTAGCTCAAGGGGGGAAATATTTCAGCAAGATTGACTTGAAGTTAGGTTATCACCAAGTTCCTATCGAACCCTCCGATGTGTGGAATACCACCTTCAAATCCAAGGAGGGCCTTTTCGAACGTTGGTCATGCCGTTTGGATTGAGGAATGCCCCTGCAACCTTCATGAGACTGATGGATGACATATTGTGACCCTTCACCAATGCATTCGTGGTGGTGTATTTAGATGACATCATGATCTCCAACTAGATTTTGGAAGAGCACCTCCACCATATTTGATAGGTCCTTAAAACCCTTCGACAACACAAGTTGTGTGCTAACTTGGAGAAATGAACCTTTAGCCTGACCCAGGTTAAATATCTGGGGTACATCATTGATGAGCAGGGTGTACATGTGGACCCATCCAAGATACAATTCATTCGGGATTTGCCAGCCCCAACCACTCTCATAGAGCTCTGCAACTTTTTGGGTCTTGCCAATTTCTACCGTAGGTTCGTGTTGGGGTTCTCTCATATCACTTGGCCTTTAAGTCAAGTCACGAAGGTTGGAGTGAAAGAAAAGTTATTTTGGTTTGAAACCTAGCACTGAGCATTCTTCGAGTTGAAGAATCGCCTCTCACATTACCAGGCCTGCAACAACCATTTGAGATTGAGACAAATTCTTCCGACTATGCTATTGGTGTAGTTCTTACTCGGCTTCGGCATCCAATGGCTTATCATAGTGAGACACTTCCAGAAACAGTCCAAAAGTACCCCACTTACAACAAAGAAATGTATTCCATTGTGCAAGTATGTCTTCAATGGAATCATTGCATTCCTGGGAAGGAAATGGTCATCCACACAGAATACCTGCCTCTATAGTTCATACAGACACAAGGGAAGTTGCAGAACGAGCACCATCAGAAATGGTCCACCTATCTACAACAGTTCCATTTGAACATTAAGTATAAAAGGGTGGCACCAATAATGTCATTGATTGCCTTAGCCGACCACCAATCATGACGCTAATCACTATGCTCAACTCCTATGGGCACGAGATATTTGGGTGGCCGCATATTTACTAGAGCGATCCAAAATTCAGCAACATATACCAGACACTCCTGGAAGGGAAGAAAGTTCCAAATTTTCACCTTCAGGATGCATTATTATGCCACTTGGGACACATATGTGTTCCCTCAAGTGAGTGTGCCATGATGATTTGGGAGGCGCACTACAGTCGGGTCATTGGACATTTTGGAGTAGAGAAAACAATGGCAGTATTGCAGAAGTATTTTTATTGGTCGAATATTCGTTAGGATGTTGGGAAGTACATTAGATCCTGCACCACCTATGCCATTGCCAAACCAACCATCAAGAAGCAAGGTTTGTATACTCCTCTACCTACTCCTAGTAGGCCTTGGGAATTTTTCTCCATGGATTATATGTTGGGCCTTCCTTCTACTAAGCACAACAACAATTTTGTATTTGTGGTCGTTAATAGATTCTCTAAGATGGTCATCATGGTGGCCTGCAAGAAGAGTATCATAGCAGAGACCATTGTTAAGCTCTTCTTTGAGCAAGTGTGGTTACACTTTGGGATCCCACAATTCATTATCTCAGATCAAGCTAGCAAATTCCTTAGTGCATTTTGGTCAAGTTTCTGGTCGATGTTAGATAAAAAACTTACTAAGTCCACGACTTTCGATCCCCAAATTGATGGCCAAACAGAGGTTGTCAACAAGATGATCGTACACATTCTGCACATGTACAAATCAAAGCATCCACGCACATGGGATGAAAGTCTCCCCTATGTCCAACACAGCTACAACATAGCTCTCCACAACCCAATAGGTCACAACCCCTTTCAGGTAGGGCTGTGAATTTAGCCATTATGCCCCGTTGATGTGGCCATACCATTTGCAACCACTCAAGTAGATTCAGCTCACGTGTAGTCCAACCCTTAAAGAGATAAAACTTTCATTGAGTGCATTCAACACATCCACCAATAGTTCCATGATATATTGGACAGAGCTAATGCTAAGTACAAGCAACGACATGATCAACATCGAGTGTCGCACAAGTTCTAGGTGGGTGACAAAGTTTCGCTACATTTGTAGAAGGAGCACCTTGTTGGACCCCATCGCAAGCTTCACCTGCTTTGATATGGGTCATACACCATCACAAATGCCATTGGTGACAATGCCTTTGATATCAACATCCCACCATTCCTTGTTCTACACCTAGTGTTCAATGTAGATTGCCTTCGACCATACTTTCCACCATTGTTGGACACATCTGACATTGCAAAACAACTCACACCAACATAGCTCAACCCGGACTGCATGGAATGGGGAAAAAATGATCAGATCATGGACACACAGATCAATAACACTTGGAAATAGAGGATACAACTATATCGAGTTGTCAAATCAGGCCAACTCCTTCACCAAGGCAAATGGATCATTACGGACCAAGTTCAGTAGAAGCTTCCTCATCTCATGGAGGAACTCAATGTAATGGGGACCATTGCTTCCTAAGGGGGGAGGACTGATCTAGGTGGATATTAGTGGCCACTAGCCTATTCCACTTGGACCCTCACCATTGTTTCTTTCAGTTTTTCAGTTTCCTTATGTTAGCGCTTGGAATTCACCTAGGCTGAGATAGACAAACTCTCAAGGCTACATCAAACCATTTCACCTCGTAGCTAGCCCTACGAGGTATGAGAAGGCTCTCTCGGGTCAGATTCGGTAGATCTTTTAATATGATAAGCTGACCAATTAGGACTAAAGATTTTAGGCTAGTAA
>APFE031406243.1:77026-104453 GCA_000404065.3 Pinus taeda
GGACAATCAAATGGTTAAAAGGTATCCCTGTCAAAACTATGAATGTTTGCTGGCAGTAGAGGCTCTACCTGTGACAAAGGAGTCAATTAAAAAGGCTAAGTTGGAAAGGTGTTTTGTTTTATCAGTATCAACCAATAAAGGCCAATTTAAAACTTAGAATGTATTTAATTTTAACGAGAGAAGGAATTAGAAAAAAACATGCTTTTATTATATTCAGAATGTGTGTGTACTTATTTATATTAGAACTTTCCTTTTTGATAAGATATCTATGTAAATAAAGTTCAAATATTCCAATATTTTTTCATAGATAACTGTTTCTTCCAGCGAATCGCCAATTGTTGTGCTATACAACAACCTCGCATTTCATAAAATTTTATTTTAGAAAATTATACTATGAAATGGGTCCCTTTTAGATTAAATTGGTATTAACCCATCACTCTTCTAAAGGTTCGGAAACAAATAAAACATTTTAAAACCTTTTTGAGTTGATAAATAATCAATCTTAAAATAAAATGAATAATTCTTTATTATTGCGATAAAGCGATTGCAAGATCGAATATCGCAATAACAAAGGATTCATAACCATGACCCATTGATTCTCCCCGATGCGACAAGCGCGAGTAACCATCGGGAAATCGGGAAATCGAACAAATAAAACCCCCCCCCCCCCCCCCCCCCCCCTTGCTCCAATGCGACATCGCAATCCGCAAACGGGGAATGCGATATGAATATAACGAACTCTCCTCCTTAAAACTCTTGATGCGAGTCAAGCGATATTGCTATCTGATCGGGGATTCCACAAAAACTCAAATAAGATTGCCCTTGGCTTCCTTCGATTGCTGATTGCGATGAAGCCAAATGCGACTTTCGAAAAGGATTGATATGACTTCGGTATATTATATTAATTATCATTAAAATCCTTTTCTCTTCCCGATAGTGATTCGCTTGCGTCCAACCGCCAAAAAATCAAATCCACGCTTAAACGACTATTCGACAAGTAAAGGATATAATGAGCATTTAAATGATTGACAGGTTTAAACGGCTAATTAATGGAGCAGTTATGCCTAAATCCCTTCAGAGATTGTATCCGCGGGAACCTTATGATAAATCTTCCATTATTCATTAATTGACACAAATCCTCCATACTTGGTTTTCGCCATCTATTCTCCACATTACGCTCATTTTTCTCTTGTGCAGAGTTTTTCCGCAGTAGCAATTTCAGACCAAATGGGGAAGAAATCTAAGAAATCTGGAACGACTTCAGCTTCTGCAGTAATAGGACAACATGCCACCGATCCGGGACCAAGCAAAAAGGGATTAATCTCAGATACCACATGTCTTGGCCTTGGCAGTACTACTTGGCAGAATATTTACAACCTGGTTGAAATCGATGAACCTCAGCAAACATCGATACGAGCTACAACAGGCTCAAGCCGGAAATCTGATGCTACTTTAAAAGATTTGGCTGATTCCTACCTACACAGGATAGTGGCTCGAGAGAAAATTCTTCCATATACGGATGTGGTGAGATGGGTAATTGAAGAAATTCCAATTACAGACAGAACATTCTGTACTATTGATGGGAGAGTATTCGGTTCATTTCAGCCCAATGATTTCAGACAAATGTACCATCTGCCCTAACCAGAGAAGAAGTATAATAAAGAATTTCTGGAGAAATTTCGAGATGAGAATGAAATTGAGTTGGAGCCTATACAGGAATGGAGACAGAACTCGACGAAACACAAACATGAGTCTTTGGGTAAGTACTCTGTCGACTCCTTATGCTCTCCTTATTGTTATGCTGGAGTCATGATGTGTCAAATGTGGGGATTGCATGATTCTTCAAAATTTTCCATAGAGATGGTACCTTTGATGGAAGCAACATGTAATAGTGAAATCATGGATTAGGGGACTATATTATCGGATAAGTTGGCTACAGCTATTCTTGAATTCAAAAACAAATCCCGTGTTACTAATAGGTTCATCCCTCCATTTTACTTTAGTGCCTATATTTTGGACACCCTCTATTTTAATTCCGAGTTTCCTGTGTTAGGGTGGAGATGGACTCCACAGGACCCTATGCCTATTCATATCTACCACCAGAAATTATGGAAAGCTCATTATAAACATCACTTATACCAACTCTGCAATGGATTTATGCTACCTATTTACTATGCAATTTTTGATAGACCTGCCCCTAAGATTTCCTCTCATGCAGAGATTGACTTGACAGCCTTAGGAACCTGGTTTGGAGAAGAAAAATTCACTTATATAAGAGTTTTCGACAGTCAGGCCAGACCTCATATCCTCCCCTTGTATATAACAAACAAACTATTAGCTCGCGAGATAGCATATCAGCTTACAACCGCATCAGCTACAAAGACTCTTAGAAATTCAAAGAAGCAAGTTTGGCCTCCTTTTCCTCTAAGGTGTGGCATCTATACTCTGCATGATTATAAACATGCAGAGAAAGAGGCGGAAAAAATTAAGATCCTAAGTCTCGCCACTCTGCCTAATAGACGTTTCGAACCGATGAAAGTCATCTATAATGCTCTAGACTAGGCCAAACTCACTAAATTTGAACATAAGGAAGATGAGTTTGATGACCTGTTCTCCTCATCTGAGTCAATATTCCAGGTGCAGCAACTAGCTAGAATGAGATACCATGATGACGGGTTAGTAGAATTTAATAAACTTAGAGAGCAGAGGTTGCAAACTCTGCCTCTAGATTTGTTAGCTACTGCCCCGACGATACAATCAAGCGAGCCTGAGCAGCAGCTTACTAGCGAACCTCCTGCTACATTCGAAATCTTTGAAGAAGTCCAAAGAAGAGAGCAGGAGGAACTCCGGAGGTTAGAACAGGAAGAGGCAAAGAGGAAAGAACAAGAGGAATCATAGAGGAAAGACAGAGAGGAAGCAAAAAAGAAAGAACAGGAGAGAATACAGGAGAAGGAACAGGAAAAGAAGCAGGAGCAGAGCAGCAAAGAGGTGAGTGTTGATACTCAAAAGGACCCAAGATTGCTTGAGGAATGGCAACAATTTAATACAATTATAAGCAATCTTGAGAGCTCAATGGATGTCGATACATCCAAAGCGGCCGATGCACAAGATACAACATCAAAGGAGGTTCCAAGCAAAGGAACTAGCAGTCTACCCCCGACTACAGGAGTAGAAATAATTCCCAAAAATCCTTCGGATCAAATTATTTTGCAGGTGGAGGAAATTCCTCCACTGGATGTTTTATATAGCCCAAAACACAGGTCTATAATAAAGTGACAGTGGAAAAGGAGAAGGATTGATCAACCTTCTCTGTTCCCTGAACAAACAATAACAACCAACGTGGTGTGGAGGGAAGAATTCGACCCCTCTGATGACTTGACAAAGTTATCTCACTATGCTGGTGCCTATTCGGCAACCACCATGGATAAGACATCAGAGGTAGGCAATTTGTTGAAAGAAAAGGATCAAGTGATCGCTTCACTGCAAGCACAGCTATCGGAGGAACAACAGAAGTCAGAACAACTACAACAACAACTTTCCACGTAGAAACAGTTAAAAAACCAGCTCAACAAACAGTTGCATGAAGAGAAACAAAGGATCGATTCGGGAGTGATTCAGAGACAGAAAGAATTATCAGAGGCATTATCAAAGTTGAAGGCAATGAATGAACAGATGGTAAAGACAAAAGATGAGCAAATTGCTTAATTATCAGCTCAAGTAGAGAAGTTCAAGAGTCTTCCCCAGCCTGCTAAATTCAAAGCAGAGGCAATGCAGATTAACAAGGCATTAATAACACAAATAAGATTGTTGTGTCACGAAATTGCCCAAGTTGAACCTTTGTGCGACATAACAACATCTATAATAGACAAATCAGTTGATGCCAGGCAGGATTTAGAGCAAGCCGATGACACTTTGACAGATTTTCTTACTTGGCAGGACCCTAATGAGGGATAGGCAGCAAACTTGCCCAAAATTTAAGAATCCCATAAAGAAATCCTATTCATGGAGTGGCAGTCCGAATTAATGAAAGCAGAGAGAGTGGTTTCATATGCAAGTTATCTACGAGAAATTTAATTGACTTGATCAATAATACTCTCTATTTATCTAACATGATTTCTCAATGTACACCAGGCAAATTATTATCAGCCAAGACATTGGAGCAGTCATGTCACCAAGAGCTAGAAAAGAATGGGAGATTGATCTCAGGAATTAAAAGTTTAGCTTGGGACACTTATTGGTTGTTCCTAGTAAAACCATACAGCCAGAGAGCCGCCCTCAAATGCCTAACGGATGCAATCGGGTGTATCATTCCCGATATACATGATGCCACCTATGCTGCTCAAATCAATTCTCTTCTCAGCCGCCATCAAGAAGTGGAACCAATGCTGGCAATATGCCAACTCAGGACAAAAGGCAAACACCCAGAATGATGAATCATTGCTGCTGATTACCAGATCACTGTGGGAGAGATATTCAAGATCGGATTATACCAATTTAGTAGCATTTTAATTTTGTAGTTTGTTAGCTTAGTTTAGTATTTATAGACCCTTTCATGAATTTAGAAAGGGTCGTAAGTTTTTGTATATGACTTAAGCATGAAGCTACACTACTGTACCTCAGGAATATTCTTTTATGAAAACTGGACCAATCTTTCCAAATTTTGATAACGAAGCTTTTATGTGAATGTGCACTACTGCCTTTATCTAAAAGTATTTCTGAGTCGGAAGAAGAATTCAAATTGCGATTGGCGTTGGGAATGATTCGCAGCTCATATGGTACTATTATCTATGTCTGAATTTATCCTTTTATGTGAATTGTTGTTTGGTCATTCTTGCTATTATTGAATATGTGAATGTGTTTTAACAATAAACTTTATGCTTTCCACTATTGGATGTTTACAGTTTTCTATTCTTCCAATCATGCATGTATCAGTAATATAAAAAGAGAAGTGTAATATTGTTTTATCAATTACTTCGTTCAACTATTTGAACGAAGCAATTATCATTTAAATGAATATCTTTGTTTACTGAATAGTGTCATCTATATGCCTATCAGCGAACACAGATCACTAAACGTTGCACTTAAGAATAGAATCTTCCCGGGATAAAATAGTCATTTACGTTTTCGCTCATAGAATAAGTCCTCCATTTATTATCACTTATTAGAAAACCAATCATTCATCCACCCGCTTTTATTCATTACTGGGAAACTGGTCCCATTATATCTAGTTGGAGCCACCATCCCAAACGGAAAAGGAGCTGTATTAAGTTTCGGACCGGGTGGTTATCCCCCGATGTTGATCTAATGATTTTCAGGGCATCAACAGAACCATTGATCTGGATCTGTGAGATTTGATGGTTTTCAGAGATTTCGGGCTGAACAATAGACCAGGGTTTAACCGCCCAATAAACAGTTTTGTTCCCCTCCACCTTTGCTACGTGGAAACGTTTCAATGGAATCGGGTGCCGGACCACTAAAACCACTTACAACTTTTGACGTGCCCGATAACCATTCACTGTAGTGAAACCGCTTGGTGATCCAACGGTCACGATTGATCGCGATCTAGAAACTGTGATTTAATCGCTCGATTGCAAGTTGCAATGTCCAATTGCCAGGCTCCCTATGCTTCAAAGTGTCGATCCAATGTTGGTCTTACGAACCCGATATGGTATAGATCCTCGTTTATAAATGTTTCAAGTCCAGATTCCAAATCCTACTATGTTTTGCACTTGTTTTTAGTGTAAATTGGGTTTTACACTTGCGGGGTTGAAACTACATAATAAACTTTGCCGACCTGAAAAAGGTGATCTGACGGCCAGGATTTAAGCGGATCAAACAATGATATTTAAAGAAAAGGCCTCAGACTTCTATAAATTTGCGATTTAGACATGAAATGCAGACTAACAAAGGAACTAACACTCTATTCTGAATACAAAGGATTTGCAAGAAAACAAGAGTTTCCACAGTTCGATAATCAGTCTTACACACAATATGATTCATTCATAATAAATTACTTACACAGTCTCGACCTTGGGCCTGATTACAAAAAAATAAAAGACCTCTGTTTCCTATGAAATCCACACATAATTTTTCTCTCGCTCTACTAAATCAACACCTCAATCCTCTCCATTTTCATTACATTTTTCCTTCCTTTTATAAATCGAATATCACTCTAACTGTATCTAACAAATCAATCTCCATTTTTAATAAATCTAACAACAAATCTTCCAATTCCTAGCTCTATCTCACACCTATGCTAACAACTCATCTTTGAGCCTAAAATAAGACAATTTCTAACTTATTACAATAATGAAATACAACTCATTTCTTAAGAGATCAAACCCTCTCAGTAAAATTGCCTTTTTGACCCATCAGGTCAATAAATTTCAACTTGTTTAGCCACAACATGTGAACAAACTTCCACATTGTTGGCTAAGTCTGGATGCTCCTGCATCAAACTCCCGGGGGAAAAAAGAATCGTCCTTAAAATTTGAGGACTTACTCCATACTTTTGTAATTCTACCGTTGTCTTCCGACTAGCATCCTCCATTGGCTATCCTTTCCATTTGACTAGATATTGGAAATAAGTCTATTGTTTGGTTCTTTTGGATACTCTTTTCTCCAAAACAGCTTCCACTTCTTTCTTAGCTATCTTTAGCATTTGTTCTTCCTAGTTCACAGTTTGAACTTCAACTCCTGTATTTTCCTCTTGTATCTCTATCTCTGCCTCTTTGTATGGATACAAATATGCAACATTGAAAATGGGTGATATTCCAATCCCTTCTGGCAACTCAATTTCATATGCATTAGCTGAAAACTTTCTTAAAATTTTACGTGTTCCTATATTTTTCATTTTTAGTTTATTGTAAGTTTTAACATGAAATATTTCTTTTCTCAAATACACCATCACTAAATCTCCCACTTGGAATTCTTTCTCTTTTCTTTTCATATCTACCCTCTATTTGTATTTGCTGCTGCTTTCCTGCAATTTTCCTTTGACATCTTTCTGTAGTCTTTGCATCTGTTTTGCAAATTATTCAGCTTTTGCACTTCTGGTCTCTTGTTTACCCAAATCCCTAAGCTCGTACACACCTCTTGGATTCATTCCAAAAACAATATGAAATGGACTCCTTCCAGTACTTCTATTTGGAGTATCATTATAAGAAAACTCAGCTTGAGCTAGTGCTAAATCCCACTATTTAGGATTTTGATACACTAAACTCCTCAATATATTTCCCAAGCTCCTGTTTACTACTTCAGTCTATCCATCTGTTTGAGGATGGTATGATGAACAAAATTGAGGTTAGCTCCCAGTTTCTTCTAAAGAGTTCTCCAGAAATGCCCTACAAACTTTGTATCTCTATTAGACACAATACTTATAGGCAATCCATGTAATCTTACAATTTCTGAAAAAAATAGATTAGCTATATGTGTTGCATCACTAGTCTTCTTACAAGTAATGAAATGTGCCATCTTGGAAAATCTATCTACTACAACATAAATGGAATCATTCCCTCTCTGGGTTTTTGGTAATCCTAGAACAAAATCCATGCTAACTGCATCCCACGATTGTTATGGTATTGGCAATGGATGATACAATCTTGTATTCTAACTCCTTCCTTTTGCATGCTGACATATCTTTCATTTCTCAACAAACTTCTTAACATTAGTCTACATTTTTGGCCAATAATAAAAAGCATTCACCTAAGCAAAGGTTTTATCTTATCCAAAGTGACCAGATAATCCTCCACTATGTTTCTCCTTTATTATGTTTTCCCTCATAGAACATTTGGGAATACACAACTTGTTGCTTTTAAACAATAAGCCTCCTTGAATGAGGTAGTCCAACCACTGACTTCTGTTATGACTCATTGGATTCTGAACTGTCGTATAGATATATTTGAAATCTACATCATCCTTGTACATTTCAATAATTTCCTCAAATCCTACAACGCCCACTTTGAATTCTTGCACAATGAAACTTACCCTGCTCAATGCATCTGCTACTTTATTTGACTTAACACTCTTGTGATTTATTACAAAAGTAAAGCTTTGCAGAAATTCTACCCACTTGGCATGTTTCTAATTCAGCTTCGGCTGGTTATTGATGAACTGTAAGGCATGATTGTCTGAATACAATATGAATTAGGTTGGAAGCAAATAATGTCTCCATTTTTTCGAGGCTTGCACAATAGCATAACACTCTTTATCATAAGAAGAATATTTCTTCTTTTCATCATTCAATTTCTCACTGAAGTATGCTATCGGTCTTTGCTCCTGACTCAAAACTGTGCCAACTGCAACTCCACTAGCATCTGTTTCTACTTGAAAGACTTTCTCAAAATCAGGAAAAGCTAAAATTGATTCCTTTGTAATTTTATTCTTCAGAAAATTAAAATTTCTATCTGCTGCTTCTATCCACTTGAATAGCTGATTGATCTCCTTGATTATTTCAAGAATGGGTGCACAAATCTGACTAAAGCCTTTGATAAAATTTCTGTAAAAAATTGCAAGACCATGGAAGCTTCTTACCTCAAATATATTATTGGGAGTAGGCCAGTTCCAAATTTCTTGGACTTTCTCTGGATCCATCTTCAAGCCTTCTCTAGAAACTGCAAATCCCAAGTAAACTAGTTCTTCCTTTATGAAACTACATTTCTTCAGATTTATCAGTAGTTTCTCTTTCTGCAGAGTTCTTAGAACCAACTTAAGATGTTCTAAATTTTCTTCTTTACTTTTACTAAAAACTATAATATTAGCAAGGTAAACAATAACAAACTTGCCTGCATACTCCTTCAAGACTTCATTTATTAATCTCATGAATTTGCTAGATGCATTAGTGAGTCCAAAAGGCATCACTAACCACTCATACAACCCACTGTTTGTTTTAAATGAAATCTTCCATTCATCACCTTCTCCAATTCTTATTTGATGATATCCACTCTTCAAATCTATTTTATTTAAATATTTTGATCCACTCAAATAGTCCATTAAATCATCAATGCGTGGAAAAGGAAATTTTTACCTGATTGTGATCTTGTTGATGGCTCTAGAATCTATGCACATGTGCCATTCTCCTCCTTTCTTTGGACTGAGTGCTATTGGTACAGTACATGGACTAAGAATTTCTCTGATTAGCCCCTTATTCATCAGCTCCTACACTTGTCTTCCAACTTCTGAGTTCTCTTGAGGAGTTATTATGTATGCTGCTTTTTGTTTGGCAAACTTGCTCTTGGTATTAGATCAATATGATGACTAATACTCCTAATCGGTGACAATGCATTCAGCAACTCATCCATAATAATATCAGCGAAATCATCTAACATAATTTTTACTTCTTCAGGCAAATCATATAGGTTTGTGGAAGTAAAAATTACCTTTGGGCTTCCCACAATAGCAAAATGCAACTCCTTGTTCTTTACTACTTCCTGCAGCAACTCTTTTCCACTTATCAGCATAATACTACTTCTAGGTGTTCCTTTGTCAGCATTGTCCTTCAATAGTAGCAATGTGTGCTTAGTTACATCCTTCTCTAGAGTATAAGTGTTTCTCCTTCCATCATGAATATATTTTCGATCAAATTGCCATGGTCTTCCCAACAATACATAGCATACATCCATGGGCATTACTTCACATAATATCACATCTTTATACGTGCCAATTTGTATCTCCACCTTGCATTATTTAGTGACAATAATCTGATGTCCCTTCTGTAACCATGATACCTTGTAAGGAGTAGGGTGCATGGTCTTTGCTAGTCCGATCTTGTCCACCATCTCTGTAGAAACAATGTTGTCAGTGCTTCCACTGTCAATTATTACTTTGCAACACTTACCTTTTGATTTACAGGTAGTTCTAAACAAATTCTTCCTCTGCGCTAGTTCTCCAACCTCCGGCTCTGCCTTAAGCAAAGTCCTTCTCAATAACAATGATTCACGTTCTTCAAGGGGTTCTTCCTTTTCCATAAGTCGAGGTGGTTTTGGCTTTGCCTTAGCCACATTCGCATTCCTCTGACTTTCTGGTTTATTATGAGGACAGTCCCATGACATATGTCCCCATTCTCCACATGTATAACACCGAACGTCTCTTCCTCCCCCTCTTCCTCTAGGCACAAATATTCCTCTGTTAAATTCTCCCCTCTGTGGTGGTCTGCTACTTGAGCTTCCTGCTTCATGATGATGCTATTTTCCCCTTGGTCTCGTAGTTCCCCTACCTCTTACTGAGCTTTTTCCTATATTCCTTTGACTCTGTTTCCTCAATATCTTCTCTTCTACCTTCAAACATGCTTGATAGGATTCTTTAATAGTCTTTAGAATCAACAAGCTAATCTCATCCTGGATGTCATACCTTAAGCCATTGATATATCTAGCTACCTTCTCCATGTCATCTTCTACATGTCCTGCTCTAATACTCAATCTATAAAACACTTTTGTGTATTCTTTAACAAACATTCCTTTTTGCCTTAAATTTTTCAATTGCTTAAAAAGATTTAATTGATAGTCTTTAGGCATAAATTTGGCTTTCATTTTACTGACCATTTTATCCCACTGCTTGATCTTGGAATTTCCTTTCCTCGCTCTGGATGTTTGTAGTTCATCCCACCAAATAGTTGCATGACCCTTCAATCTGGTAACTGTAAATTTCACCTTCTTTTTGTCATTAGTTTCCTCTTCATAGTCAAAATATTTGTCCAATGAATTGATCCAATCCATTAGCTCTTCTGTATTGAAACTCCCTTCATACATAGGAATTTCCATCTTTGTTTTTCCTCCTACTTTCGCCAACATCTTGATAACTCTGGTAGTTTCATTGTCTTCGTCTACTTCCTCCTCAGGAGATTCTTTTGAAGAGCTCTCATCTCCTTCATCAGGCGCTCTTTTCTGAGTAGTCTCAATTGTCTCCATTATCATACGCAGACTCTGGACCTCTTCCATTAGAATTGCATTTGCTTTAGGTCTTCCTCAACCAATGCCTCTCCTTGGCAGCATTTTCACTGCAAACAACCCTTTCTTCTACTCTGATACCGCAAATGACACAGGCGGAAGCAGAACTCAAGAAACCCCAATAATCACCCCGCAGATCCCCTTTAAACTATAACTCGATTGTTTCCATTTTTCTCGAAATACATTGAAAAACAATGCAAAACATTGATATTTACCTTTTTATATTGGTGTGCTTATCGTATGCCGAAAGTCAACGCATTGATGCTTTGGAACAATTGATCTAGATCTATGAGATTTGACGGTTGTCGGAGATTTCAGGCGGAACAATAGACCTGGGTTTTACCACCTGATAAGCAATTTTCTTCCCCTCCACCTTTGCTACGTGGCAACGTTTCAATGAAATCAGGTGCTTGACCACTAAAACCACTTACAACTTTTGATGCGCCCGATAACCATTAAGTGTAGTGAAACCGCTTGGTGATCCAACAGTCGCGATTGATCGCGATCCAACGGTTGTGATTTAATCACTCGATCACAAGTTGCAATGTCCAATTGCCAGGCTCCCTATGCTTCAAAGCGCCGATCCGATATCAGTCTTACAGACCCGATATGGTATAGATCCTCGTCTATAAATGTTTCAAGTCCAGATTCGAAATATGACTAGCTTTTGCACTCGTTTTTAGTGTAAACTAGGTTTTACACTTGTGGGGTCGAAACTACATAATAAACTCCGCCGACCTGATAAAGGTGATCCAACGGTCAGGATTTAAGTGGATCAAACAATGATATTTAAAGAAAATTCCTTTGACTTCTATAAAATCTGTGATTTAGACATGAAACACAGACTAACAAAGGAAATAACACTCTATTCCGAATACAAAAGATTTGCAAGTAAAAAAGGGTTTCCACAGTTCGATAACTAGTCTTACACACAATATGATTCATTCATAATAAATTACTTACAGAGTCTCGGCCTTGGGCTTGATTACAACAAAATAAAAGACCTCTATTTCCTATGAAATCCACACACAATTTTTCTCTTGCTCTATTAAATCCACTCCTCAATCCTCTCCATTTCCATTACATTTTTCCTTCCTTTTATAAATCGAATATCATTCTAAATGTATCTAACAAATCAATCCCTATTTTTAATAAATCTAACAACAGATCTTCTAATTCCTAGCTCTGTCTCACACCTATGCTAACAACTCATCTTTGAGCCTAAAATAAGACAATTTCTAACTTATTACAATAATGATATACAACTCATTTCTTGAGAGATCAAACCCTCTTAGTAAAACTGCCTTTTTGACCCATCAGGTCAATGAATTTCAACTTGTTTAGCCACAACATGTGAACAAACTTCCACATTGTTGGCTAAGTCCGGATGCTCCTGCATCAAAGTTGTTTGATGAGACAAAGGTTGAGGCACTATAAAGGAATGTGTTCACCATCTAAACACAACAACGGAAAAATACTAAAGAAGTCAACATCATAATGATGAAATATCAATAAATGATATCATAGGCTTTTTCAAAGTCAATTTTCAATAAGGAAGTCAATTAATTGGATTCCATAGTTGATTCCATGGCCTCATGTTGAGATCGCTATATCCAAGATCAACCCCCTTGTGCAAAACTAATATGTTCCCTCTATTTAATATTTTTAATAGCATTAAAAAATAAAAAAGGTATTACTTTGGTTATGGTATTATAGATTTCTCGTATTGAAGTGATGGGTATCCACCCCACTATGGAGTCTTTGAAAACACTCTTGGGAATATTTGTAACCAATTTTTGATGAAAAGACTCATTTGATTGAACTAAACAGAAGGCATAATATGTTAAGCAACAAAAATCATCCCCTATTCTATCCCACTGTGACAACCCTTTTTGGATACCCTCCTTGTAATTATCTTGTGAATTGTAATTCATGTAAATATTGTGGAAATGTAAATACAAGGAATGGCTGTAAGGAGTGGATAGGGATTCATAGTTTTGAGAAGGAGTTTCTTGGGAACTGATTAAGTCAAGGATGTTCATTTAATGGCCACCATCTTTTTGATTGGGTTTTAATGGCCTAAATGGTAGTCATGGAGGTGGAGTATGTGATTATTGAATGGAGGACAAAACTATATCGCCTTTGTCTTTTCTTGTGCGCTACAATGTGTGGTCAACACATAAGGGCCGCAAGGGGGTCAATAGGGGCAAAAAGGAGGATCCAACAGAAAAGAGGGGGATTCATTCATTCGAGCGAAGGAGAGAAAACAACACCTAGGGATCAAGCGTGGTGGATATTGGCAAATTTCGTAGACACGTGTAGTGTGTTGTGGTTGTTATATGTTGGGTTAGGCATAGAGGGATTTACAAGTGAACTTGTAGAATAAAAGGAGAATGTTGGAATAAGTGTTGGCATTAGAATGGGAGCATGTTGGGAAGCATGGTTGAAGATGAAGAACAGGTGGAGACATTGTGCCTTTTGGAATCCCGTGAGGTGGATAAGGTGGAACATAATGTACTCTAGATCCCTGTTTTGCAGAGGGTAAGATCTTTGTTTTTGATATCTTCAAGATTAGCATATGGACATCAGTGTGAGCTACAAATTCTTGGGTGAGTAGGTGGAGACGCTGGAGGATATAATATTGAACTAAGTGGGTGGAGATAGGCTGGTCTCTGAAGTGTGATCAATTTTATTGGCATTAGTTTTAGTTCCCATGAGAACTTACACCTTAGACTTTGAATCTGGCATGGGGGTGGTCAATTGCAAGAAAGATTATAATGCAATTGGCCTACTGTTTGGTGGATATTGGAAGCCTCTCCCTCATTTGCGAGTCAATAAGCTATACATATAAGTGTACTCACTTGTATTCTATTGCATTATGAATTTGGAATGATGTTGTTATGGATAATAACACTGGTTTTATTAGTATTGTTTATGTAGGAATGTTGTTATTCCTAGATGTTCTTAATGAGATATAATTATGAATGTTCTCATGGTTTGATTGCTGACGTTGGTTTGGGTTATAAAGCTAATTTATAATGTATGGATCTTATTGTTGGCATGGGCAAGGCTATTTATTGGGTTAGATTTGTTGACTGCTTTTATTGTTAATTGTTAGGGCTAGATAGTTCTATGCTATTGATAATTGAAATTTTAAACCTTTTCAACACTTTCATATAACATTCACCCCATAACATCATTTCATCATTAGAAATTATGTAGAGAGAACAATAACATCAACAATGTAGCGAACAATAAAGGAACAATAGAATAAAAACATACAAAATAGAGACACCAAGATTTAGGACAGAGAACAGGGAAAAACCCCACAAGGAGGAAAACCAAACCCGATTCTTCTTCTATTAGATATTCATCAAATATTCAGCTAATATAAAAAGTAAAATATCATGGAACTTAAGTCTTCCATCACAAATCACACTAGGCCATCTAGGGCTAATCCAAAAACATACAAGAATATTAGAGAGGCATGCACAAGCCTCCATATTACACCGTCACTGGAGCATAATTACAATTGTCATAGGGCACTGTCATACTAGGTCATTGCCATGCCATATTGAATGTCGCTGTCATACTAGGTCACTTCCATATCAAGGGTTACTATCATACATCAAAGGTCACTGCCATATCAAGGGTTACTGTCATACATCAAAGGCCACTGCTATATCAAGGGTTGTTATCAAAAATCAAAGGTCATTGTCACAAAGATCAAGGTCACATATCAAAGGCATTGTCACATGGATCATTGTCACATATGAGGATCACTGTCATGAAGATCAAAGTCACATATCAAAGGCATTATCACATATGAGATCACTATCATGGAGATCAAGGTCCCATATCAAAGGCACTGTCACATAGATCATTGTCACATATGAATATCATTGGCATGAAGATCAAGGTCACATATCAAAGGAACTGCCACATAGATCATTGTCATGTCTCACTATCATATAAGTTACAACCATATACAAATGCATCAAGGTTATTTACATATGATATTGTCATCATCACTGTCAACATAAAAACACATGCATAGCCATACAACTTACTACTTATATTATGAGGAAACTTTTCATGTATCCTTGTCACCAAAATTAGTCATGTTATCATCTTTATGTAGATCGTTATCTCACTATTATATAGCTCATTGTCACACGTTATATATATCATTTCCTTACTATGTATATAGATCATTGTCTCACAATATGTAGTCACTGTCCATACATCATAAGGAAAGCCACAACACAATAAAAAATGAACCACTAAACAAATGCATGCTACATAAGATTGTGCGAGCCACTGAAATACAACTACGAGCCATAAAGACTAGAAAATGAACCTTTTAACAAATGTAGGCTACAAAAGAATATATGTGAGCTACAAGAGTGTGAATTATAGATGATGGCCATTGGAGTATAGATACAAGCCTCAAAAATATTACAAGCCACTATAGAATATGAACCATAGAACAAATGTGAGCCATAGAACTTAAGAAAAAGCCACTATAATTGTGAGCTACAAAGAGTGCAAGCCACAGAGATCCAAGCCACTATAATTTTGAGCTATAGAGATTTGAGGCATTGTAATTGCAAGCTACAAAGAGTGCGAGCCACAAATATCTGAGCCATTGTAATTGCGAGCTATAGAGAGTGTAGTTCGAGTTACATGAAGTATAACGAACCACAAATAAGAAGAGAGTAATCACAAAAGAATATGAGCTACCAAAGAGATAATACGAACCACCGTAATAGATCAAATTATCTCACAAAAGATCCAATATTTTTGTGCTTCGAAATGAGACACAACGATTGGCTATTTATGTTTGATCGTGGATATGAAGGGACACATCCCTTGGGGTAGGCCAACTTGAAGCTTGGAAGGAAAAAACTTAAATTCAAATTATCATTAAATATATTTTCACATGATTTGAAGATCACTTTCCTAAGTGGATTCAAGCCACATTAAATGAGAGAAGAGAAAAACCAATTAATAATTTACTTTATTCAATTTAAATTCATCTTAGGGCTAGACAGGCTTCTATTGGGTCTTAGGGTTTCTATGGGGAAATTTGTCCCATAGCTACCCTAGTTTTCAACACTCCTCTCAGATAGGGAGGAATTTCCATCTTCATCAAAAGTATCTTCTCGTCTCGTCTCATCTCAACTGCATCAACAAGAAATCCTTCTCATCACATCTCATCTCAACTTGTCTCCTTTGATCATAAGATGAACAATGATGCCTCAATATAAGTAAGAAGAATCATCACAAGGGAGATAAGTCTTCCACCTTATATCCAATGACAATAGGTGAGATACCACTTACCATGATAGGTAAGGATCACAACCATCCTATTGACTAATGACAATAGGTGAGATACGACTTACTAGGAGAGGTAAGGATCACAACCATCCTATTGTTGAATGAAAATAGGTGAGATACCACTTACCATGAGAGGTAAGGATCATAACCATCCTATTTTATGATGAAAATAGGCGAGATACCACTTACCATGAGAGGTAAGGATCAAAACCATCTTATTTTCCACTAATATTCCCACCTTGATTCTCAGGAATCAAGTGGTATAACTCCTACATCCTCTACATTTGTGGAGACACCCAACTTACTAATGGTAAGGATCACACACATCCAAATCTTCTCACCCATTGGCCAAATGGGTGGCGATATCGTCAAACCAAACTCGTGGGTAGGATGAATACTAGGTATACTATGTCAAGTCGTAGACATGATAGTAGGGGGAGATACCCAACTTTCCACAAGTGACAAGGATCACATATACCCTAATTTGACAATATGGGAGATACCCAACCTACCACAAAGGGTAGGGATCACACACACCTAATGTCCAGAGTTCCCTCCATCCTAGGAGCTATCTAGATCCATTCCTCTCCTTGGGGGCTCAAACATGGGGGAAGGGCATAACTCAGTGTTCTCAATCAACCGTAAAAACTTCCCATAAGGGTCACATCCACCATTCTAAGCTGCTCTCTAAAGACCAAGAACTTCCCTTTCGAAAAATACTTGGCGAGAATGTCAACAACTAGCTCATTTTATGAAGCCTCACTACTTCAATTCCACAACAAATCAATGTCGGAGCCTCACTGCTCCCTTTGCACCATATCCTGAATATAGTGATATTTGATCTCAATGTGCTCTATCATGGGACACAAGATTCTCTGAAATTTAGATCCCATTCTTATTGTCTCAGTATGTCATAGTCATGTCTAACACATACTCAAGTAGTACTCCAAAGAGATTTCTCAATCACATTTCCTTGCAGCTAGCCATGCTAGCAATAATTTTCTCTGCCTCAACTGTACTTAAATCAACATACTTTTGTTTCTGACTCATCCAGGAAATCATGGTAGACCCTACACTAAAGAAACACCCATATGTGCTTTTCCTATCAACAACATTTTTAATCTCAGTCAACATCAATGTATCTATCAAGTCTCCTACATTGTATCTTAATTCCAACTTTACACAATTTATATATATCTCTCTCTCTCTCGATATATATATATATATATATATATTATATATATAATATTATATATATATATATATATATATAAGTATATATATATATATATATATATACATAACTAACATATATAACATACACATATATACATATATATATATATACATATACATATACATATACATATACATATACATATACATATACATATACATATATAGGCTCTATTTGACTCAAGGTACATGTTGCAAAGAAATGATCCATTTGGATGCTTGTTTATGATAGGATCCATACTTTTGTTTCTGACTCATCCAGGAAATCATGGTAGACCCTACGCTAAAGAAACACCCATATGTGCTTTTCCTATCAACAACATTTTTAGTCTCAGTCAACATCAATGTATCTATCAAGTCTCCTACATTGTATCTTATTTCCAACTTTACACAATTTATCTCTCTCTCTCTCTCTCTCTCTCTCTCTCTCTCTATATATATATATACATACATACATACATACATACATACATTATATATTATATACAATATATATATATATATACATATATATTACATAACCATATTATATACATATACTATAACATATACATATATACATATACATATACATATACATATACATATACATATACATATACATATACATATATAGGCTCTATTTGACTCAAGGTACATGTTGCAAAGAAATGATCCATTTGGATGCTTGTTTATGATAGGATCCATCAAATCTGTATCTAAAGAGTAGTCTCTCTCTACAACTTCAGTTTAAATCATCATGCCAAATCTCTATCAATATACTTCTCTTTTCAAGAGTGTTATCATTATCTCTCTACTACTCTTCTAATCTCAAGTAGTTTATCACTTGGGATTAGAGGTTAAATTTGACTTCCATTGAACACGAAGATGATTTGATCTTATCAGGCAATACATTATTAGCTTATTAAAAAAAATATCAAAGACATACCTTCAATCTTGAACAAAGGTTAGAGTTTGCATCAGATGTCCATCAATCCAAACATGACAAGTCCAAGGGAGTAACTTGAGTCTATATGGGACTTTCTTCAATTTTTAATCATGACTCTGATCTTATGTTCCTTAAATCCTTGAGGTAGCCACAAGTATGCTTCTTTCTTAAGTACGTCATGAAGGAAGCCAACTTCACATACATCTTGTAATAATGCATCAGGCAATGAGAGCCAAGATCTCATTATATCCCTCTCTTGTTGAGAGCATATTCCTTATCCTTGTTTAACATTGCATAATCATTTGACACTACAACGTATTTATCATTAAGAATGGTCCTTGTATGAAGGAAATACAACTCTCAACATCTTCTTATCTTAGAATGTCTTGTTTTATTGTTACATGATAGTGAACTCCCTCTGAATGGGAAGCATCTTCAATCATAGATATCAACTTGAGAGATTGGAATTCTTCCTTCAAGGTTTGAGCTCTTGTCTATTTTCAAGTGCCATTGTTAATCATGGGATGGATCAACATCCTCCTCAATTTCGATATAAAGGATTAGGTCCTTATATTCATCTGATGTACCTATAGACCTCAAAACTAGAGCAAGAGCAGTAATAACAAATTAAACAAACATAATGAAGGTGTACCTAATGATGAGGCAAGTCGGTCTATATTATATAGATATGAGAGTGGCTCCTTTATTTTTCCTGCACCAAATTCCTCTTGGAGCTTACTCTTTCTGCACCATTTTGCATCATGATGATCCTCAAGATCTACTTTCCTTGATCTCATCTAAGAGGTTAGTGAAGGAAGCACTCAAATATTCATGTAGGAAGAATAAACAATAGTCTAAAATGATAGATTTAAACAAGAGAAAAAAATAACATAAGACTTGAAAATACTTATCTTTAATGAGGACCACGGCCCGTCAACCATATGAAAATGTTGACTTTAGATGAAATGCACCATCTTGAACACCACCCATATCCTTAATTTCCTTCATCAATAGCCAAGTTCAACTATCAATGACCACTGGATCTTGCATCATACCCTCTCCTAGGGTTTCTTTAAATCTGTCCCAAATAAATTAATAAGTTCTCATTGATCATATCATATAAAAAAATTCTGAATCATACCATTCCCTTTCCATATCAAGGGCACTCCTAGGGTTTCTCCCAAACCCTATATTTCTTTTGAGTCTTTACCATCTTCATCCCTTTCGCTATACTTTGATCAGGAAATTCATCATAGGTGACTTCACAGGGGTAATATTCAATCACTTTTCTTCAACCCAACTCTGATTCCATGTTAATTTTTAGGGCTAGATTGTTCTATGTGTAGATAATTACAATTTTAATATTTTTAAACATTTTCATATAACATTCAACCCATAACATCATTTCATCATTATAAATATGTAGAGAGAAAAGTAACATAAATAATGTAGCAGAACAATAAAGGAACAATAGAAGAAAAACATACATAATAGGGACACCAGGATTTAAGTTAGAGACCAAGGAAAAACCCCACAAGGGTGAAAAACCAACTAGATTTTTCTTCTATTATATATTTATCAAAGGTGTAGCTGAGATACAAAGTACAATATCATGAAACTTCAGTTTTCCATCATCAATCACACTAGACCACCTAGGTCCAATCCAAAAACAAACATGAATATTAGATAGGCACACATAAACCTCCATATCACGCTGTCACAGGAGCACAATTACAACTGTCATAGGGCATTGTCATACTATGTTGCTACCATATCAAGGGTTACTATCATACATCAAAGATCACTACCATGAAGATCAAGGTCACACATGAAAGGCACTGTCACATAGATCATTGTCACATATGAAGATCATTATCATGATGATCAAGGTCACATATGAAGGGAACTATCACATAGATCACTTTCACATATGAAGATCACTGTCATGAAGATCAAGGTCACATATCAAAGGAAATATCACATATGAGAACACTGTCATGAAGACCAATGCAACATATCAAAGGCACTATCACATATGAAGATCAAGGTCACATATCAAAAGCATTGTCAAATAGATCATTGTCATGTCTCAATATCATATAGGTTACAACCATATACAAATGCATCAATGTTACTGACATACAATATTGTCATCATCATTGTCAACATAAAAACACATGTCATAGCCAAACAACATACTGCCTTATTTTATGAAGTCACTTTTCATGTTATCACTTTTATATAGATTGCTATCTCACTTTTATATAGCTCATGATCACATGTTATATATATCATTTCCTTACTGTATATATAGATCAATGCCTCACGATATGTAATCACTTTCCATGCATCATAACATGAGCCACAACACAATAGAAAACAAACAACTAAACAAATTTAGGCTACATAATATTGTGCAAGCCATTGAAATACAAACACAAGCCATAACAAATATAAAATTAACCTCTAAAAAAATGAAGGTTACAAAAGAATAGATGCGAGACACAAGAGTGTGAATTATAGGTGTGAGCCACTGTAATATAGATACAAGCCTCAAAGATATTACGAGCCACTATAGAATACGAATCATAGAACAAATGGGAGCCATAGAACTTAAGATCCAGCCACAGAGATTTGAGCCATTGTAATTGTGAGCTACCGAGAGTGCGTGCCACATCGATCTGGGCCACTATAATTGTGAACTACAAAGAGCCACATGAATTATAGTGAACCGGAGAGAAGAAGGGAGTCATCAAAAAAGAGTAGGAGCTACTACAAAAAAAATATGAACCGTTGTAACAGATCAAATCATCTCCCAAAAGATACGATCTTGTTGTTCTCCTGAAATGAGCCACAATGATTAGCTATTTATAGTTGATCATGCATATGAAGGGACATGTCCCTTGGGGCAGGCTGACTTGAAGCTTGGATGGAAAACACTTAAATTCGAATTATCATTAAATATATTTTCACATGTATTGAAGATTGCTTTCCCATGTGGATTCGAGCCACATTAAATAAGAGAAGAGACAAACTAATTAATATTTTCCTTTATTCAATTTGAATTCATCTTACGCGCAAGATGGGCTTCTATTGTGGCTTAGGGTTCCTATGGGAAAATTTGTCCCATAGCTTCCCAATTTTCAACATTTATGCTGCATTTCATGTTTTATCATTAGGTTTGATGGTGTTTTGTTGTTCCTAGTTGGGGTGTGGTGTGTTTTTGTTGTGCTTAACATGCAGAGAAATGTTATCCACTATTGGCTAGCCTAGTGCCTGGTAAAAGAGTATGGTTACAAGCTTTTTAGGAAGGTTATCCCCATAGTGATGGTCGAACTTTAGTATGGAAATGAGGAACTCATTTCTGTAAGGAATAATGTTCTAGGAAATGTTGGTCCTCAAGGGATATTGGGTGTAATTCCAAGAATTCTTAAGTTACTAAGTCGAAGGAGACATACCTGAGCTCATAATGAAAGAGCTTAAATTTTAAAGGAAGCTTGGTAGTCACATAAGAGTGTAGATATAATAGGAGGGAAGGATGAGAAAAGTCCCTATCTTATGTCATGAAACATTCATGTTGTATCGCATTGGGATGGAAAGTTGGTGGTAGAAAAGGGAGGCGCAATATACAGAAGGCACGGGATAAGAAGTTACCTGTCACTTTCCACCAAATTCTCCATTATGCCGCGGAGGTTTTCCAGAGGTTTCTTTTGAGTATGAGGGTGGAACTATTGAAAAAAGACGTGGGGCTTGCCAAAAACGTATCCCTTCCCATAGGTGGTAACATGTAAGTCTTGAGAGACAAAGGTACATATCCATGGAATGAAAGGGTTAAAATTGGGAATGAACTTATGTTTTTCTCGAGGAGTGGGAAAAAGTACATTCTTGAGCCACGTCATCGTAGAGAGAAGGTACCTGGAGGCATTTTATGTTGCATTTTGTGGCTGGAGCATGAATGACATATTCCATGGAGAAGACAGATGTTGCCAGATGGATAAATCCCATCATTTAACACTAAAAATGTCTATCATCAACAAAAGGTTGGGAGTGAGATGCTCTTAGAAGTTGGGCGATGGTGTGATGACACTATGCCATGAAATCACCATGGTGGACCTCCCTTGAGGTGGAAGTGCCACGTGGAAAGTGTCTTACTGATGTGGCAAGGGGTTAAGAGGGTCAACTTAAAATGACCATATCGTTTGATCTAGAAGTCAAATCGGCACAAAACTTATATCACTGGAAAAATATTGATGATATAGATGAATGTGATGATGTTGTTAAAAGTTGGTTCCATGAATTTTGGGAAGGAAGGAAATTTTGTAACCCCATTTCCATGGGAAAACTATGGAATTTGGGTTAAATTAAAGTAACACCTCCCACTAGTATTGGGGAAGTCCAAGGGCGTGGGAGAGAGTGTGGTATCAGATAATGATTAAGTGTTCGACTTGGATGGGCTCAGAAATAATTATATTTAGAGTTCTGTTACATAGTGTAGTCCTTAGAGGATGCTTGCTTGTTGTGTGTGTCGATTGTAGATTATGTATTGTATGCCTATATATGTTAACATCAGAATGATGGGATGATAAGTTATTTGTAGGATAGATTGTCGATCTGTTATTTTGTTTCTAATTAGCATACTAACATGAAAATAATTGCTTCAAATAGCCTTATATCCTCAAGCTTATTGAAATTAAGCCAAGGTGATGTGCAAATGCGTTTAATCATATTTTGATTGGTTAACAATAATGTGTATGTAGCAACACATAGGAAGACATCAAAGAACAAGCGAATAAGAGTTGAGTAGGGAAATGGTGTGGCACAACCCTGATTTTGTCACCTGTAATAAGAAGGAGGATCAATTTTAAAGATGATGGATGAAGACTCTCCTGACTAGATGAACACCCTTATAAGTATAAGCATTGAGCTGATAAATTGCATGATGGAAAATGAAAGGCTTGTCATGGATCAAGAGAAGTAGGACAAAGTAAATGAAATCATATTGCAGATCCTGTTAGACTTGCAAAGATAGAGGCAACATGATCTAGGTGTCAGCCACCTAGGAAGGAGTGAGGACAGGAAAAGTCCCCCAGGACTTGGAAGGTATGAATTGAAGAGTGATGTTGGAGAAGGAAACAATTTTAGGAATGGGTATAGACATGCAAGAAAAGAAATTGTGAGAGGTGGAACTCCACTTAGTACTCCAAGGATAAGAATAGACAATCACAAGAAATTTTCTAGTGTAGCCACCAAAATAAACTGTTATTAGAAAAGGAGAGGAACATATTTGATGCTAGAAGAGTTTAAGAATGGAAAAAATCCTACATTTGATGGAGAGGTGAAGAAGGTAGAGGAATTAGGAGCATGGTTTCTAGGAATGAAGAAATATTTTAGAGTACATGATTACTTAGAGAATATGAAATAAAGAGTGGCCATTTTTAGCTTGAAGGGAAGAATTGAAATCTGGTGGGAAGACCTAAAGAATGTCAAGAACATTTAAGAGGAGGAGATGTCTTGGAGGATATTTGAGATATTTAAGGAAAAAGTACCTATATGAAAGGTACTATAACAACAAGGCCAAAGAATTTTAAGAACATAATTGGGGGTAGCTGATAACTGAAGAATATACAACTAGATTTTTGGAGTTGTTGAGGTATGTGCCCTACCTCAAGGATGAAAAGGAAAAGATTCATAGGTATCCTAGTGGGTTTCCACAAGCATGCAAGGACAAGATAGAGTTTGATAGCCAAACAATCTACAAGATTTCATCTGAAATATGAAGCAATGTTATGAATAGTCCAAGCATAGGACTAAGTCCCCCATTGATTAGAAATAAAAAGACAAGTTTAGCTTTGAAGGAAAAGGGTAGGAAGTTGCAAGATAACAACTTGGAGGAAGGAATGTGAATTATTCCACTCCCATTAGGGGTGAATTTCATTAGAGATCCATTACTACTGGTAGAGACTAGTTCTCTTAGCCTATATCCAGGTTTTTAGAGGAGAGCCTATGAGGTGGTGGAATTGTGGAGAAAACCATAGGATGAGAGACTATCCATAGTGACAAAAGAAGGGCCCAAGACTGTACAATGTGTAGGAAGTAGAGACAATAATGATGTGGCTCAGATTATCCCACACATCTATGCAACGTTGGGCGTTAGGAAAGATGATCACCAAGGCTTTGTAATAGAAATGGAAGGTATAATCAATAACCAATTTGTTTCGATTTTGATTGACCCTGATTCTAATTTAAGTTATGTGAGTCTGTTAGTTGTAGAGAAGTGTGTGTTGCAGAAAAAAACATGTGAAATCTCTTAATTGGTTTAGTTAGCCACTGGGACTAAGAAACAAGTTGAGAAGGTGGTCAAGTCATGCTCAGTCACTATAGATGGCATTACCACAATTACATATCTAAACTTGTCACTGTTGGGATTGTATGATTTCCTAGATGGGATGGACTGGTTCACGACCCATAGAACCATGGTCCACTACTATAGAAATTTGATTGAGTGTCTCAATCAAAGAGGAGAAAGGATGATTTTGTCAGGAAAGAGAAAACCTATAATGATTAGGAATATACCTACACTGCAACTGAATAGGTGCAATACAAAGTGGTGTGAATTGTTTATTGTTCAAATGAACAACGAATTGGATGCTCATAAAGACAGAGTTGAATAAAACCCAATAATAAAACAATTTAATGATGTATTTCCTGAAGATAACCCATGACTACCACCAAGGAGGGGAACCAACTTTTGAATTGAACTACCACCGGGATCAGTGATAGTATCAAAATCTCCATACCAAATGAATACATTAGAGATGGTAAAGTTGAAATTGCAGTTAAAAGAAATGTTGGACAAGGGATATATTGAACCCAACATATTACGTTGGGGAGCACCTATATTATTTGTGAATAAGGAGGATGGAACACTGAGGTTGTGTATTAATTATAGACAACTTAATAAATATACAATCAAGAACATATATCATTTTCCAAGGATTGATGATATATTTCATCAACTAAGGGGAGATATAGTATTTTCAAAGATGATTTGAGATATGGATACCACTAGGTACATATCAAGGATGGAGATATTCATAAAATGGAATTTAGAACCAGGTATTGGAATTATGAATTTTTAGTTATGCCGTTTGGACCCATAAACACCTCAACAACATTCACATGTTTTAAGTCCCTATTTGGAAAAGTTCATGTTGGTTTTTGTTGATGACATCCTGGTTTATTCAAAAACCAAGGAGGAGAACGAAAAACATTTGGTAGCAATGTTGTAATTGTTGAGAGAGCACAATCTCTATGTTAAACTCAGCAAGTGACAAATTTTTCCAACCACAAGTTAAATATTTGGGACACATTATTTCCAAGGAAGGAGTAACAGTAGATAAAAAGAAGATTAAATCCATTATGGAGTGGCCTACTCCTCAGTGCATGATAAAGGTCAAATCCTTCATGGGTTTGGCTAGTTATTATCGAAGATTTATCTGTAATTTCTCAAATATTGGGCATTCAATCACAACACTACAAAGAAAGGGAATTAAATTCCAATTATCACCAACATGTCAAGACAACTTTGAAAAATTGAAATATTTTCTCAGGCATGCATCGATATTGAGGATAACATATCCAAAGAAATATTTTGTGGTATGCACATATGCCTGCAAGGAGGGACTCAATGTAGTCCTAATGCAAGAAGGAAAAGTGGTCTTCTACAAGTCCAAAAATTTGAACAAGCATGAGTAGAATTATGTTACTCATGATTTAGAGTTGGCAACAATAGTCCATGCACTAAACACGTGGAGGCATTACCTCCTTGATAGAAAATTTAAATTGATGTTGGATCATGGAGGGTTGAGGTATCTATTTGATTAGCCCAAGATGAACGGAAGACAAGACATATGGCTAGCCTTGATTAATTAGTTTTATTTTGAATAAAATACATCAAGGGCAAGGAAAAAAGGTAGCCAATGCACTCAGCATAAGGCTATAGGTAGCTCATGTGGTAGATGTAAGTTCTTATGAAGTTGACATCAAAGAAAATATTAAAGAGTCAATGAAAAAAATATGAGCATTACCAAAAAATAAAAGAATGCTTAAAAAAAGATCCAGAAGGAACAATGAGCAAGAAATTTTTCTCTCACCCAGGATGGATTGGTGAAGTTCAAAGGAAGGTGGTATATATCTTGCATTGAAAACTTGAAGAAATTCATTTATGACGAGTTTCATAAAGGACCGTACTTTTGGTCATGTAGGTTATCAAAAAATGATAACAAATATGAAAAAGATATACTATTTGGTAGGCATGAAAGGGGATGTGGCGGAGTACATTGCCAAATGTTTGGAGTGCCAACGAGTGAAGGAGGAGTGTAGACATCTAGTGGAATTTCTACATCCAACCCGCATTCTTGAATGGAAGCGGGAAACCATTTCAATGGACATCATCACTGGGTTTCCAAGGATAACTAGGTACCATGATGCCGTAATGGTGGTGGAAGACAAGTTAAAAAAGGTAGCTGAATTTGTAGATATTAAATATACTCACCAAGCAAGTGATATTTCTCAGTGTTTTTTAAAATAAATAGTGAGATTGCACAATGTACCCAAGAACATAATCTCAGATAGGAATGTTAAGTTCACCTCTAAGTTTTGGAAGGCATTTCTTGCTGGTTTTGGGATAGATTTAGCCTTCAACACATCATGTCATCCTCAAACATATGGATAGATTATGTTATGAAACCAACTCACAAAAAGATATAAAAGATAGATCAACGCCTTATAATTTAGCCTCTTTGAGGGGGCAACCTCCTTTACATTACATAAATGAACAATTCTTGGATGATGCAAATGACAAGATCTCCTTTCTATATATAGGAGTCTAAGGAGTCATAATATAATCAGAGCCGACATAACAATAATAATGTAAGGGCACAATAATAACAATAGTGGGGCTTCTATGGGCACAATAGTA
>APFE031406243.1:115873-173288 GCA_000404065.3 Pinus taeda
TCGAAGGCCTATTTATTGTTGAGAAACAATGGAAAACCCTTCACATTCCAAAACCTAACCCTAGAAGATGAAACGCCAAATTGTGGGCCCCGTTTTGGGTAAATTGGTACATCAATTTCTCAGGGTCGTAACTTTGGCATACGATCTCCGTTTGACGCATATGATAGCTCGTTAAAAAGATCTATTTGAGGACTACTGCTTTGGGAAGGGCAACATCGGTCCATTGACCCACGTTGCCCCCATATTTCCCAAAAAACGTTGTTTAGGGCCTCAAAATGGCTCCAGAAGTTGAGGACTCGAAAAACTGCTAAAAATAGTAAATTGTGCTACAATTACGGAAACTGAAAAAGTGAAAGAGACAGTTGCGAGGGTCCAAATGGGATAGGTGGGTGGCCACCAACATCCACCTAGATCAGTTATTTTTGGAATGTCTTCATTCTTCATTCTAATTTGATGATATCTCGAACGAAGATCCAACTTGGTGAAGTAAATTTCTCCATGTAATTCATCCAACAATTCATTGATAACATGAATGGGAAATTTATCTTTAATAGTGAGTTTGTTGAGCTCCCTATAATCTGAACACATGTACCATGATCCATCCTTCTTATTCACCAATACTACTGGAGCAGAGAAAGAACTTTGACTAGGTTGAATTATACCAACCTCTAGCATTTCTGCAACCATACATTCAATTTCACTCTTTTGGGTAGACAGATATCTATAAAGCCTGATGTTTGGGGGAACACTTTCTGGAATCAAATGAATAGCATGATCATGATCATGAATAGGTGGGATACATTTGGGAGTCTCAAATACCTTAGAATGACTTTCCAAGACTTTTAAGAGATCTGGAGAAATAGATGATTTCGGTGTTTGAACATCTACTAAGCATAATTGTGAAATTACGCCTCATTGATATTTCTTTAGAAGCTTTGTCATGCCGTTAGAGATTATTATATTTCCTAGTTTCCCTGCGATACCCCTTAATTCAACTTCCTTTCCTTCCCAAAAAAAATTCAAGAAAATTTCTTGAAAATTAAAAGTTATCGTCCCCAAAGATTGTAACCATTGGACTCCTCGTACAACATTAACAACACCCATTGGAATGGAAAGCATTGGACTATTCCATACATATTCCCACATGGATAGCTTGATATTATGACACTTTACAAATAAATTTATAGTTCCTCCATTTGCAACCATTACTTGACACTTTGCTGCTAGAGATAGGAATCAATTCAATTCCTTGGCTATCTTACAATGAATAAAATTATGGGTACTACTCGAATAAATCAATACTATTACCTTTTTCTTATTGATATGTCCTTCTATCTTGAGAGTTTGAGGAGTGGTAATTCCCACCAAAACATTACAAGATATGGTTGGATTCATTTCTTCTTTCTCTGGGGTTGGTTCCTAGTTATATCCTCTTCTTTTGATGTTTCTTGATCCTTTTCTTCCTCCTCTTCATAGTCTATGTGAAATAATTTCTTCTCAGCACACTTATGACCTTTAGTGTATTTTCTATCACAACTGTAACAAATCCATTTTTCTCTTTTTTCCTCCAACTTTTGTGGTGTCAACCTTGTAGGTTGTGGAAGGCTAAGAGCAACAACACTTTTGTCTTTATAGTTGTGAGTGGTAGAATTCCCTGTTTCCATAATTTTTCTTTCCACTATTCTGGCCACCCTGAATGTCTTCTCCAGTGAATCAGGTTCCGAAAGGTGAACCTCATGTTGGAATAAGGAATTGTTGAGAGGGGGGTGAATAAGTAATTAAGAAACTCTTTTTTTCTTTTTCTTACTATGCTTACAGTCCCTTCTTATGTTCTTTAACTTGTGAGAGAATTCATTCATAAAGAAGTGAACCAATAAGATTTCCGACACACATATTCAAATAAGAATCACAAAATAAACACACATTTGACACAGTGTTTTTCACATGGAAACCCAGAGGAAAAAAACCACCAATTTTTTGTTTGTTTATGATGTAAGTTAAGCACCCACTTAATTACATTTTTTTGTTTGTGAGCACCCACTCACAAGATGCACCAACCCCCTTTGTTTAGAAAGCACCAACTTTCCAAGAGGCACCAACCTCTTTAGTATGTAGGCACAAACCTACCTTTGGTAAGTAGCACCAACTTTCCAAGAGGAACCAACCTCTTCAATACGCAGGAACCAACCCGCCCTTGCCACTGTTATACTATTTCATATAGTTTTCAAATTGAAAATAGAGGCATACAATTATACAAGTAAAATACTAATAAATGGTTATCTGCAGATTCAACTTTTGCACTCTTCCTTTCTGTGCTCACTTGTAGGAGATATCCTCTTGCTGCTCATAACAACACTTCCTCTGCACTCTTCCTTCACTGTCAAGGGATCTTTACTAATTCCTCCTCAACACTACCCTTGCCATTGTCCACACAACACACTCGCTTCTCTTGTTGCACTATCACACTAAGTCCTCTTTGGTGCTTCAATGTCTCTATCACTATGCGCTTCACTCACAGCTTAATACACTCACACATCTGCTCAACTCCCCCTTAGCTCAATGGAAGTTATGAGTTTTGTTCTTGTGTTGCACTGATCTTAATGTAGTCTCTGTTGACATCCATACTACTAGAGAGTGTACTCATGGCATGGCACTCCATTCTTATGTTGCATCAATCTTTACAAATTTTGTCGCTGCATTAAAACATAAGAATGGGCATCGTTAACTTCACCATCTCAGTATGTGAATCTCGATGATGAGAATTTAATCTTAGTCCACCTGCACATTCCACTGAGAATCCCCATGCATATTCATGTCTCATAGAGTTTGATTGTACTTATGCATGGCTTCTCTTTTTTTCTTTTATTTCTATAATACGAGTATGAGATATCAGAGATGCCTTCCTTTCAACATCAAGACAAGCCTAACAGTTCTTTCACAGTAGCCATTGCTCCTGTGACCAACTCCTTTTTTCCACATTCAATCCTAAAACTATCGACCAATACACCTTTAACTCTTTGTATTACACTGTATTGGATCTTTTCCTTATTGGGACTTTATTCTTAAAAGACATTCGAAAATAACGAGTTCTGATTTGTCTTGGCTCCTTCTTGTTTAGCCCCTTTTCACATCATAACCATGTTACCGGGTGTGGTGACTGAAGGTTTAGCCTTAAGGCATTAAGTCCTTTAGAATTCTTCTAGGGGCCTTTTTCCTTTGTTATTTCTCTGTGCCCTTATTTCTATTAGTTTTCTCTTAACCATGTGCTAACACATCGAAAGCCCCATTATTGGCCTTTTTCAATTGCCAATTGTTATAAAGTACTGAGATTATTAATCCTCTGATCGCCATCTCCTGATATGACATCATCACGACCACATGGAACTTCCTGAGTGGTGACACATGTCACCTAGATATGGCCCATTAGGCCCCCTCAAAATGCCAAAACTAGCTGCCACTTGTCCTTCCGTACCGCCACATCATGCTAACGTCAGTTGCCATTTGTCCCTTATCAGACCCAATTAGATGCTGGTGTGTGTCCTTATTGGATCCAACCAGACATTGCTATGTGTCCTTGTCTGGGCTAATCATATGCCATCACGTGTCCTTCTAGAGGATAAAGAAAAGGGCTCGCCCACCTTTGGTTTTGTGATGAATTCCTTTGTTATTTCTCTTTTGGCATTCCGACGACTTTTAATGCAATTTGAACTTTACCCATATCACAACCCTTTAAAGGGTTCACACTTGGAAATTTCCAATCTCTGTTTTTTCGATATGCGATACATCCTACTCTAATTTTGCGACCACCAATCTCCGATGTCTCTTGACTTTTGATTACCGATACACTGGTATGTCCGACCTCCGATCGTCGATGTGCCGATATGCGATGCTCTAATGTTGTGATGCACTGGTATGCCTGACCTTCGATATTCAATCACCAATATGGTTGATCTCTGACGTTACGATCATCAATATGTCTGGCATTCGATCTTCTGATCTCTTATATGTTATATTCCTTCCTGCCTAAGTCTTTAAATCCCTGAACTTCAGCAAGCCATAACTTTTGAACCGAGAGTCCATTTTTGGACTTCCACATATCATTGGAAAGCTTATTGAAAGTACTTTCCAATGGAGAGGATCTGATGTAGGATTTGAGTCCTTATACTGCTTGGAAGGTGACTACAAAATTCTCTTCCCATTGACTCTTTGGCTAGTTGAACACAAACTATCATGATGATCATTTTATGGCTTCTTCAGTAAGCCTATAGCTACCATGGAGTTCCATCCAAACACAAAATAATCATACTAACTCTTATTTTAAATCAGTTCCAATACTTACACAGCCACCTATACACCATAAAATGTCCAACAATATCCTCATTTGGCATTGATGGAAACACCATAAGCTCCCCCTCAGGCTTGGCATAGTCTATTATGATGCCAATCTTCTCCCCCTTTGACATCAAAGGAAAAGAATGCTTCACAACCATTCCCCCTAAACCATTGTAGTCTACTCTCCCATGAATTACACATGCTCAGTAGCTTCCACCACCTACCAAAATGAAGTCATTTGGAGGGAGGAGTCACAATTCCTATCTGATGCCTGCGATACTAAAATTGTTCCCTTGCAGTGGCTTGGTAAAGATATCTGACAGTTTATCTTTAGTGGGTACATATAGAAGTTTGAAAATGTTGGCTGCAACCTGTTCCCTCAAGAAATGATACTTGATAAGAATATTCTTAGTATTTGAATACATGTCTGGATTTTTAGAGATGCTAATCGCACTTGTGTTGTCACACATTATTGCATTGGGATCATAAAACTCTACCTGTATATATTTCAAGGTTTTATTGATCCATAGAATCTACATACAACATGTAGCAACAGTAATATACTCTACTTCAGAAGTTGGTAAAGAGATAGAGCTCTATTTCTTACTGACCCATGACACCAAGCATTCACCCAGAAATAAAGTTGCACCAGATGTTCTCTTCCTGTCATCAAGACTTCCAACCCAATCTACATATGTGTAGGCCTTCAAATTGAAATATTCACTCTTAGCATACCACATTCCATACTTTGTTGTACCTTGAAGATATTTGAATATCCTCTTAACAACAAAAACATGGATTTCTCGTGGAAAAGCCTGAAATCTGGCCACAATCCCCACTGCTTGCATGATGTTTGGCCTCAAAGCTGTAAGATACAGTAAGCTTCCTATTGTTGACTTTTATTTATTCTGATTTAATGGCGGTGTTCCATATTATTTTCATAATTTGTAGCTTGTAGTCATGGGTGTGCTGACAGGTTTTCAATACTCTATTCCAACTTTCTTCAGAGTTTCCTTGATATATTTTGATTGGGATATAAACACTCCTTGTGGAGACTAGTAATTTTCAGACCCAAAAATAACGACAATTCTATAATCATGGACATTTCAAACTCTATTCGCATACAATTTGTAAATCGATGCCCCAACTATTCCACATCACTGCTAAATATTATATCATCCACATACGCAACCACTATCAATAGATGGTCACCTTTAGATTTTTCATAAAGATTATTGTCAATTGTGCCTTTCTTAAACCCTTGTTGCTGAAGATACATATCCAGCCTTTCATACCAAGCTCTGGGGGCCTGTTTCAAACCATACAGGGCCTTCTTTAGTTTGCATATGAGCCCTTCATCGAAGGAGACCATAAATCCTTCTGGCTACTCAATGTAAACCTCCTCTTCTAACTATCCATTGAGAAAAGCAGAATTCACATCCATACGATATACCTTGATATTCTTATGGAGGGAAAGAGAAATAAATATTCTTATAGCTTCTAGTCAAGCTACCACTCCAAAGGTTTCTTTGAAACTACCCCTTCTTTTGGGCATACCCTTTTTAGACCAATAGAGATTTGTTCCTGGTTACTTGACCCTCTTCATTCAATTTTTTCTTGAAAACTCACTTGGTTCCAATAACATTTTTCTCTCTCAGCCTTGGAACAATCTCCCATGTGTCATTCTTTTCAATATGGTCCAGTTCTTCATTCATGGCTTTCACCCAGAACTTATCTTCCCTTTCTTGAAATAGGTCCTTGGGTTCTATCTATGATAGTATATCCAAATTTTCATGACTTGTATTTCCCACAAGTTTCCTTCTGGTTTAGACACCCTTTTTTTTATCTCCAAAAATCTGACTCTCATGATGTTCCTTCTGTGCATACTTGGAGGGTGCCTTTGGCCTTGAAGGTGTGCCTACTTCCTCACCTTCACTATCTTAATATGTTTCATTCAGATCAGAAGACCTCAAATATTAGCTTTCTTCATTATCTGAGTTCATTTTGCTTCTAGAGGATTCAAGTTGTGATCCTACATCATATACTATTATGTCAATGAAATCCTAAATCTTCCTTGTTCGCTTGTTGTAACACTTATATCCTTTGCTTCGAATACAGTATCTGAGAAATAGTCCTTCGTCACCATGTGAGTCAAACTTCCAAAGGTTGTTTTCATTCTTTTTAATGAAGCACTTGCTCCCAAACACCTTGGGGTATTTAACTGATGTAGATCTTCCCTTCCATAACTCATAGGGATTTTTATTACTATTAGAACTGAGTTGAGATCTTTTTTACATATATACTTTTGCCCCGGTTGCTTCTCCCTAGAAGTTGTGAGACACTCCCGCTTCATCTAACATTGCTCTCGCCATTTCCTAAATTGTTTTGTTATTCCTCTCTAATACTCCATTTTGCTGAGGGGTTCTAGCCACTGAGAACATCCTCCTAAACTCATGCTCTTCACATAATTATTAAAACTCTCTAGAGGTGTACTCTCCCCCTTTGTCTGATCTTAATCATTTTGTCTTTAATCTTTCTCATTTTCTACCTGATATTTAAACTTCTTGAAATGCTTTAATGATTCTGATTTTTATTTTAAGATAACAATCCAAGTAGCCATGGTGAAATCATCAATGATAAAAATGAAATAGCTTTCTCCTTTTGATATCTTTACTCTAGTTGGGCCACAAATATCTGTGTGAATGAGCTCCAGAGGTATGGATGAGGAAAACTATTAAAATTTGAAATGAGTTCTAATGTGCTTGCCAATCTGACATGACTTGTAGATTGTGTTATCGAGCTTTGACAATCTTGGTAATCCTCTCATTACTCCCATCTTGATAATTTTTATCAAACTTTAAAAATTCACATGCCCAAGCCTCTTGTGCCACAACCATGCTTCACTTTTTTTTCTTAAATAACAGTTAACCCTGGAATTGTCAAACAAGTATACATTATTATGGGTTTTGATTTTTTTTCCCACCAATTTTCCATTTTTTATGTTGCGGATCTCACAGTATTTAGATATAAAGGTCGCATCATAGTGATTATCACACATTTGGCTAACATTGAACAGATTGTGCTTGAGACCTTCTACATATAACACATTTTGTGTTTCTATTTTTTTATCAAGGCTCACAACACCTTTACCCTTGATTCTTGTTGGAGCATTGTTTCCAAAGGTGACATTGCTTCCTCTGTCCTTTTCCTTAAGCGAAAGAAATTTTCTTTTGTCCCTAGTCATATGTTTGGAACAACAACTATACACATACCATTTGTTTCCTTGGTGATGAGCTGATAAGGAAAGACCACATTGCATGCCTTCTTTAGTCTTTTGTTTCCAAATCCCATTATCCTTCTAGATAGTTGAATGTTTATCATATTGGGACTTAGGCGGGTGTTCAAACCTGCCTCTGCACCCACTTTATTTGTGCCCAAAACTATTACATTTGAAGAATTCTACTTCACTTAATATGGGAGAGAAGACATTATGATTTCTAAGAGAGGAATCTTGAGACTTAGAAATATGGTGTGTATTATATCTGAGATTTTTATCTCTTTCAATTTTGATCCTTCTAGAATCAATGGCTTTATGTCCAAATATATGGCACTTATAAAAGTGGCCATAAAACAAATAGGCATGTGTATTTTTAAAAGAATTATGAGATTGAGCAGGAAAATACCTTGGTCGATTGACTAATTGGTTCATTCTCCATTGACAATCTCCTATTTTTACAACTTCTCTTTAATCTTCATTAATTATTTCATGATGCTTCTTCCTATTTCTCTGTGGTTCTTCGAATATTACGGACCTGAATTTTATCTTCCAAATAGAATATTCTTGTGTCTTAGAGTATCCATAACCAGTTTTGATTCCAAAAGGCCTTTGACTATTTAGGATTTGATATAGTTTCCTTGTCCCTTCAACAAACTTTTCATTTAGAACCTTCTCAGTCTTTGTTTTATTAAGATCGGTTCTCAGAGAGACAACCTTTGCGTCAAGACTCTGGAAGTTCTCTTCCCATTCTTGAATCAGATCTTGAAGAACTTCTTCTTCTAGTTTGGCCTCCTCCAGCTCTACTTTCAAAGAAAAAGTATCATCTTTGCATATATGTGACCTCATATCCTTTTTCAACTTGAGCACCTCCAGTTTCAACTTCTTTATCTCCTCCTCCAGTCTCTCACAGTTTCATTGATTTTATTTCAATAAAAGGACTAGATTGTCCTTGCTCTTGATAGCTTCTCAAAGTTTTTCTTTTTGATAGGCATACTCCTCATTATCAAAGTTATACATTGTAGAAATTTCCTACAAATCTACCTTTGAGACCATGTAGAAAATCTGATGTAGGTTAACCCGATAATGCAATATAAATCAAAGCAGAATACTATAACTTACTTCTACTATTAATTTGTAGAAGCTTAAATATCGAGCTGAAGACATATAACCATAAGAAGAATAATCAATGCACAATACACATGAAAATACTTTGGGGAAAGCCTCAGCTAAAAACCCCACTATCTGTATTATCATACAAGGTAGAAATACATAGGAATTATACAAAGCCTAAGCTCTCACAGCTAGCCAGGTCTCAGTACAATCCTCATAGATGCTCATAGGAAAACTTGGCTTCTCTCCAGCCTTCCTCTCTACCCTCCAAGCTCCTATTTACTTGCTTTGCTCCTTGTGGATGATTTCCTGTTACCAAGTGTAACACACTCTCACACACTGTCAAAACTACGCAATCCTCAAGGAATGATACTTTGACTGCATGCATGTGTTTTATTTACAAGAAAACATATGCAACTAACAGTACACTATCCTTGACATTAATCTCAACTTGGCCTTTCTCAGAATGCATGAGTTTTTGATGAGTGAATCTTCAGTTAACTGGAGTACACTAGTTGAGTGCATGCATGCATCAACTGACTGTTAACTCTCTATTAGTTCCTCAAACAGTTTAGAACTAATTTAATTGGAATTAACTTAGTAAACTAAGTTAACTAATTAAAACTCAAATATAACTCAATCTTATCTCCTTAATTTAAGGTATAACTCTTGCATGACTTCAGAAAGACTTCTAACTTGAATTTCTCCAACTAATTAATTCAAAATGAATTAATTAATTATTTCCAAGTAGCTGTTAAGACTAAATTCATTTTTAATTCACAATTTAATTCAAGGAAAAATTAAATTGGAATATTCTTGTTGCCACATTTCAACACTCCCTCTCAACAAGAAAGGGATTATCTGCCACCTCGATCATGTCTCTATGGAACTCGAATTTACACTTTGATAATGCCTTTGTCAAAATGTCAGCACCTTGCTCCTCTGTCAAAATATACTGCAACAACATGATCCTCTCGACCTGTGAAAAGCCACAGGCAACAAATCTTTCCATATGCTTCTCCATACTATCATCAGTATCTTCCTTTACCTTGTAAAGCCAATAGGAACTCACAACTGGCTTGTTCTTCGGTCTCGGAATCACATCTCAAACACTGTTACGAACTATGGAGTCAGACTCCACCATAGCATCAACCCAAATCAGCTGCTGCACTGCTTCCTCAAAGGAAGATGGCTCGGCCTCAACACATTCCCCAGCAAGGGCCATGTATCCACTGTACCTCTCAGGTGAGCTCCTTAGTCTGCGCTGAGAAGAAGGTGTTCCCACATTCTCTCTCGCATCTTGCACAATCTGTCAGCTTCTCTTGTGCGCTTTCGTCCATCTTTGGGAGACTCTGCTTGAGTAGATGTCTCCACTCCTAGAACCTCTGCATGTTGCTGCTCTACATCAGTCTGAGGCTACTCCTCCTTAGGAACCAACAGTTCCTCCATAGCCTGTAGTTGGAGCTCCCGCTCAAGGGAAACTCACATGGCCTTCTGCTCATCAAACTTTAGATCTTTGCGAACTGGTAGGCAAGTACACTCGATAGTTGTGAGGTGTATCAGTGTACCCCACAAGTATCTCCAACTCTGATGTCAGCTCAAGCTTCTTCCGTGCATCCTTTTTCACATGGCAATATACCGATGAGTCAGAGATCCTGAAGTGACCCACATCTGGTCTATTACTGGAGAAATCTTCCTCTGGTGTCTTCATCCGAGGTATGTGATGCGGGCTTCTATACTAAAAATAGACCACTCTGTTGCATGCCTCAGCCCACAAGTGAAGTGGTAGGCCTTGGTCATGCAGCATTGCCCGTGCTACCCTTACAATAGTTTTTTTCTTCCTCTTTGACCTCCTATTCTGCTGTGGGTTATGAGGTGCTGTCAAGTCTCATTTAATTCCTTCCACTGCACAAAATTCCTTAAAATATTGAGAGACATATTCTTCATCATTGTAGCTTCTCAAGGCCTTTATCTTCTTCCCTGACTCTTTCTCGACCAAAGCTTTGAACTCAAAAAAAATTGTGGAAGTTTGGTCCTTCTTCTACATGAAATATATCCAGCATTTATGAGAATAGTCATTAATGAAAATCACATAATACCTTTGCTTTGTTGTGGATGCCATCGAGAAAGGTCCACACACATCAGTACGGACTCGCTCTAAGATAGCGTTTGCTCAATTGTATCGATCATGAAAGGAAGACTTGGTGTACTTTCCCAAGGTACAACCTTTGCATGTGTCAACTTGCTCAAGTTTACCTTTGGGAAGTCCTATAGATATCTGTTACATTATCTTCAAAGCCCCATGATGCAAGTGGCCCAACCTCCTATGTCACAACTCGACAATGTCTTGGCTTTTCACCAATTCTGCTTTCGTACTCAATGTTGCACAATCATCTACCTCTAGTTTATAGAGATTCTTCACCTGAATCCCTATCCTCTTGGTCTAACCCATGGATATGTGTCTTAGGAATGCCTTTCATTTACTAAAGACAACATTGTAGCCTTTGTCCTCTAACATCACGACTGATACCAAGTTCTTCTTCAATCCAAGCACATACTTCACATCTGTCAAGGTGATAGGACCTCCATGCTCCCTCTGAAAAGAAACTGTTCCCAGTCCTGAAACACTATACCTTACGTCGTCGCCCATCTCTATGCACATCTTGAGGCTTCCTCTAAAAAGAAATTGTGCCCACTCTTGAAACACCATACCTTACGTTGTCACACATCTCTATGTGCATCTTGAGGTATTTCTCCTCCAAGGCACTGAATACATTTTTATCACTAGTCATGTGGAATGAGGCTCCACTGTCAAGATACTAGACACAACCCATTAGAGATGACACCATGCATGCGATGAAGCTAAAGTCCATTTCGACTTGAGAGGCTAATGCCTCACCTTCTCATCCTTTCGAGGATCCCTTCTTAGACTTATTCGATGGGAAATTAGTCACATAATGTCCTATCTTGTGAAAATTAAAGCATCTTACTTTAGACATGTCACCCTTCTTCCCTCCATGAGAAGAATTGGATTTGAAATGGGAAGCCTTCCCATTCCCTTTCCTTGCCTTACTTTCTAAGGCCAGATTTTCTTCATCATCATCCTTGGATGAAGAACCATCTCATGTGCTCCTCCTGATCTCATTTTTCATAAGATCCGACCACAGTCGTTCCCAATTCGGCAGTTTCTCCCTTCCATTCACATATTCTTGGCATCTATTCCAACTCTTTGGAAGGCCAAGGAGAGCGAGGTTCACCATATCATCGTCGGTAGTAGTTATTCCCACACTGCCAAGCTCATCTTTGTAGGTGGTGAGCTTGTTCATATATGTGGAAATAATATCACCCTTCTCCATCTTGATTCTTTGAAGCTTATTCTTGAGCGCTAATTTCCTCTGGTCACTACTATTCTGGTAGAGGTTGTTCAATGTCTTCCACATTGAAAATGGAGTATACTTCCCAAGGAGACTTGAGACAATATGGTCTCAAACTCCCTCAAGGATGATTCATCTCGCCTTCACCACACACTTCTTCCACTCAGCCAAATCTTGTGCATTAGTTGAAGCTGGCTTTGGGATTTCTTGATCAAAGAATTCCTTCAAGCCATTGTCTTCTAATACAACCTTCGTTCTATCTTTCCATGCTATGTAATTCAAGCTACCTTCCAAGGCATAATCAAGTCTCAAGCCATTTAGAACCTTCTCAATCTTTGTTTTATCAAGATCAGTTCTTAGAGAGACAACCTCTGCGTCAAGACTCTGGAAGTTCGATTCCCATTCTTGAATCAGATCTTGAAGAACTTCTTCTTCTAGTTTGGCCTCCTCCAACTCTACTTTCAAAGAAAAAATATCATCTTTGCATATATGTGACCTCATCTCCTTTTTCAACTTGATAGCTTCTCAAAGTTTTTCTTTTTGATAGGCATACTCCTCATTATCAAATTTATACATTGTAGAAATTTCCTACAAATCTACCTCGGAGACCATGTAGAAAATCTGATGTAGGTTAACCTGATAATGCAATATAAATCAAAGCATAATACTATAACTTCTACTATTAATTTGTAGAAGCTTAAAGATCGAGCTGAAGACATATAACCAGAAGAAGAACAATCAATGCACAATACACATGAAAATACTTTGGGGAAAGCCTCAGCTATAAACCCCACTATTTGTATTATCATACAAGGTGGAAATACATAGGAATTATACAAAGCCTTAGATCTCATAGCTAGCCAGCTCTCAATACAATCTTCACAGATGCTCATAGGAAAAATTGGCTTCTCTCCAGCCTTCCTCTCTACCCTCCAAGCTCCTATTTACTTGCTTTGTTCCTTGTGTATGATTCCCTGTTACCAAGTGTAACAAACTCTCACACACTGTCAAAACTGCGCAATCCTCAAGGAATGATACTTTGACTGCATGCATGTGTTTTCTTTACAAGAAAAAACATGAAACTAACATTACACTATCCTTGACATTAATCTCAACTGGGCCTTTCTCAGAACAGAAATGCATGAGTTTCTGATGAGTGAATCTTCAGTTAACTGGAGTACACTAGTTGAGTGCATGTATGCATCAACTGACTGTTAACTCTCTATTAGTTCCTCAAACAGTTTGGAACTAATTTAACTGGACTTAACTTAGTAAACTAAGTTAACTAATTAAAAGTCAAATATAACTCAATCTTATCTCCTTAATTTAAGGTATAACTCTTGCATGACTTCAGAAAGACTTCTAACTTGAATTTCTCCAACTAATTAATTCAAAATGAATTAATTAATTATTTCCAAGTAGCTGTTAAGACTAAATTCATTTTTAATTCACAATTTAATTCAAGGAAAAATTAAATTGGAATATTCTTGTTGCCACATTTCAACACTCCCTCTCAACAAGAAAGGGATTATCTGCCACCTCGATCCTGTCTCTATGGAACTCGAATTTACACTTTGATAATGCCTTTGTCAAAATGTCAGCATCTTTCTCCTCTGTCGAAATATACTGCAACAACATGATCCTCTCGACCTATGAAAAGCCATAGGCAACAAATCTTTCCATATGCTTCTCCATACTATCATCAGTAGCTTCCTTTACCTTGTAAAGCCAATAGGAACTCACAATTGACATGTTCTCTTGTCTCGGAACCACATCTCAAACACTGTTACGAACTATGGAGTCAGACTCCTCCACCATAGCATCAACCCAAATCGGCTGCTGCATTGCTTCCTCAAAGGAAGATGGCTCAGTCTCAACACATTCCCCAGCAAGGGCCATGTATCCAGTGTACCTCTCAGGTGAGCTCCTTATTCTGCACTGAGAAGATGGTGTTCCCACATTCTCTCTCGCATCTTGCACAATCTGTCAGCTTCTCTTGTGCGCCTTCATCCATCTCTGGGAGACTCTCCTTGACTAGATGTCTCCACTCCTAGAACCTCTACATGTCGCTGCTCTACATCAGTCTGAGGCTCCTCCTCCTTAGGAACCAACAATTCCTCCATAGCCTGTAGTTGGAGCTCCCGCTCAAGGGAAACTCGCATGGCCTTCTGCTCATCAAACTTGAGATCTTTGTGAATCACTATCCTCCGACTGGTAGGCAAGTACACCCGATAGTTGTGAGGTGTATCAGTGTACCCCACAAGTATCTTCAACTCTGATGTCGGCTCAAGCTTCTTCCGTGTATCCTTTTTCACATGGCAATATACTGATGAGTCAAAGATCCTGAAGTGACCCACATCTGGTCTATTACTGGATAAATCTTCCTCTGGTGTCTTCATCCCAGGTATGCGATGCGGGCTTCTATTCTACAAATAGACCACTCTGTTGCATGCCTCAGCCCACAAGTGAAGTGTTAGGCCTTGGTCATGCAGCATTGCCCGTGCTACCCTTACAATAGTTTTTTTCTTCCTCTTGGACAACCTGTTCTGCTGTGGGTTATGAGGTGTTGTCAAGTCTCGTTTAATTCCTTCCACTGCAAAAAATTCCTTAAAATATTGAGAGACATATTCTTCATCATTGTTGCTTCTCAAGGCCTTGATATTCTTCCCTGACTCTTTCTCGACCAAAGCTTTGAACTCAAAAAAAATTGTGAAAGTTTGGTCCTTCTTCTACATGAAATATATCCAGCATTTACGATAATAGTCATCAATGAAAATCACATAATACCTTTGCTTTGTTGTGGATTCCATCGAGAAAGGTCCACACACATCAGTATGAACTCGCTCTAAGATAGCGTTTGCTCAACTGTCTCGATCATGAAAGGAAGACTTGGTGTACTTTCCCAAGGTACAACCCTTGCATGTGTCAACTTGCTCAAGTTTACCTTTGGGAAGTCCTATAGATATATGTTACATTATCTTCAAAGCCCCATGATGCAAATGGCCCAACCTCCTATGCCACAACTCACCAATGTCTTGGCTTTGCACCAATTCTGCTTTCGTACTCAATGCTGCACAATCATCTACCTCTAGTTTATAGAGATTCTTCACCTGAATCCCTATCCTCTTGGTCTAACCCATGGATATGTGTCTTAGGAATTCCTTTCATTTACTAAAGACAACATCGTAGCCTTGTCCTCCAACATCACGACTGATACCAAGTTCTTCTTCAGTCCAGGCACATACTTCACATCTGTCAAGGTGATAGGACCTCCACGCTCCCTCTGAAAAGAAACCGTGCCCACTCCTGAAACACTATACCTTACGACGTCACCCATCTCTATGCACACCTTGAGGCTCCCTCTAAAAAGAAATTGTGCCCACTCTTGAAACACCATACCTTACATTGTCACACATCTCTATGCGCATCTTGAGGTATTTCTCCTCTAAGGCACTGAATAAATTTTTATCACCAGTCATGTGGAATGAGGCTCCACTGTCAAGATACTAGACACAACCCATCAAAGATGATACCATGTAAGCGATGAGGGTAAAGTCCATTTCGAATTGAGAGGCTAATGCCTCACCTTCTCATCCTTTCGAGGATCCCTTCTTGGACTTCTTCGATGAGCAATTAGTCACATAATGTCCTATCTTGTGACAATTAAAGCATCTTACTTTAGATATGTCACCCTTCTTCCCTCCATGAGAAGAATTCGATTTGAAATGGGAAGCCTTCCCCTTCCCTTTCCTTGCCTTACTTTCTAAGGCTAGATTTTCTTCATCATCATCCTTGGATGAAGAACCATCTCGTGTGCTCCTCCTGATCTCCTTTTGCATAAGATACGACCACAGTCGTTCCCAATTCAGCAGTTTCTCCCTTCCATTCACATAGTCTTGGTAGCTATTCCAACTCTTTGCAAGGCCAAGGAGAGCGAGGCTCACCATATCATCGTCGGTAGTAGTTATTCCCACACTGCCAAGCTCATCTTTATAGGTGGTGAGCTTGTTCAGATATGTGGAAATAATATCACCCTTCTCCATCTTAATTCTTTGAAGCTTATCCTTGAGCGCTAATTTCCTCTGGTCACTACTGTTCTGGTAGAGGTCCTTCAATGTCTTCCACATTGAAAATGGAGTATACTTCCCATGGAGACTTGAGAAAACATGGTCTCAAACTCCCTCAAGGATGATTCGTCTCGCCTTCACCACACACTTCTTCCACTCAGCCAAATCTTGTGCATTAGTTGAAGCTGGCTTTGGGATTTCTTGATCAAAGAATTCCTTCAAGCCATTGTCTTCTAATACAGCCTTCATTCTATCTTTCCATGCTATGTAATTCAAGCTACCTTCCAAGGCATAATCGAGTCTCAAGCCATAGAACGCCATTGGCCAATCTTGAAGTATGATATGAATTAAATTTTCACCTGCAACCCCGAACTTCAAAGATTCAAATTCTCTTCTTAGTATATTGTTCACAACTCCGATACCATGTAGAAATTTCCTGCAAATCTACCTCTAAGACCATGTAGAAAATCTTATGTAGGTTAACCCGATGATGCAATATAAATCAAAGAAGAATAATATAACCTACTTCTACTATCAATTTCTGGAAGCTTAAAGATCAAGCTGAACAAATATAACTAGAAGAAGAATAATCAATGCACAATACACATGAAAATACTTTGGGGAAAGCCTCAGCTAAAAACCCCATTATCTGTATTATCATACAAGGTGGAAATACATATGAATTATACAAAGCCTTAGCTCTCATAGCTAGCCAACTCTCAGTACCATCCTCATAGATGCTCACAGGAAAACTTGGCTTCTATCCAGCATTCCTCTTTGCCCTCCAAGCTCCTGTTTCCTTGTGTTTTTCCTTGTGGATGATTCCTTGTTACCAAGTGTAACACACTCTCACACACTGTCAGAACTGCACAATCCTCAAGGAATGATACTTTGACTGCATGCATGCGTTTTCTTTATAAGAAAATACATGCAACTGATAGTACATTTTCCTTGACATTAATCTCAACCGGGCCTTTCTTAGAATAGACATGCATGAGTTTCTGATGAGTGAATATTCAGTTAACTGGAGTACACTAGTTGAGTGCATGCATGCATCAGCTGACTGTTAACTCTCTATTAGTTCCTCAAACAATTTAGAACTAATTTAACTGGACTTAACTCAGTAAATTGATTTAACTAATTACAACTCAAATATAACTCAATCTTATCTCCTTAATTTAAGGGATAACTCTTGCATGACTTCAGAAAAACTTCTAACTTGAATTTCTCCAACTAATTAATTCAAAATGAATTAATTAATTATTTCCAAGTAGCTGTTAAGACTAAATTTGATTTTAATTCACAATTTAATTCAAGGACAAATTAAATTGGAATATTCTTGTTGCCACATTTCAACACCTTCCTCTGCAAGCCATATTTGTTCCTTTAGATTCTTATTCTTCTTCCTTGCTTCCTTTAATTCATCTAGGGCACTGATAAGCTCCCCTACAAGGTATACTACTCCTTCGTCTTCCTCTTCAGAGTCGATAATACCTTGTTTCTTGGAGTCTATTTCAAAGGCCATAAGAAGATACTTACCTGACTCATTACCTGATGAGTTTTCGCAGTCTGACTCTGATGATGAGCTATCTTATTTGGAGTAGAACCCCTTCTTCTTATAGGGCTTTTTCTTCTGATGTATCTGAGAGTTGTTTCCAAATTTCATATCCTCTTCCCTTTTAACCTTTTCTTTATAAGGGAAATTGGAAGAGAAATATTCAACTTTTCCACAGCCAAAATACTTAAAAGGGAAATTTCCTTTAATATTTTCCTGAGCCGTGCTTCAGTCTTCTGGCTAGTTGAGCCACCTCCTGATCAGATTCATAGCTAGAGAAATATTGATGATCTATGTGCTCCTTTCCCTTTCTGGATACTTTGAAGGCCACTTCCTTTGGTTCAAAATTTTCTATTCCTACTCTCATCTCATAGGCTCTGAGAGTACCATGCAACTGATACATCTTGAGATCCTTTAAATTAGTCATTTCCTCAGTAACTGATATTTTGGCATTAAATCTCATGGGTAGAGATCTTAATATTTTCTGAACGATCATCTCTTCCTTGATTTCTTCACCAATTCCTCTAATCATATTAATCACTTTATCAACTTTGAGGAATTATGTTGATATGCTTTCATTCTCATTGATTCTCAAGCTTTCTAACCTCATGTTGAAAGTCTAAAGTTTTTCTTGCTTGACTCTGCCATCTCCTTCATGAAACTAGTTAAGTTTTACCCACATTTCATTAACAGAATTACAATGCATAACTTTTACCATTTCTGATTGACTAAGACTAGTGAGAATTACATGCTTGGCTTTACCATTGCTTAGATATAATTTTTTGCCATCTGCATCAATGGGAGGAATATCAGGGATATTTTAGTCTACTAGCAATGAAGTCCAAACATCTACTCCCAGGGACATAAGATACACTTTCATTCTCACTTTCCAAAAAACATTGTTGGTCACATCAAAGACTGGTACTCTACTTGAGAAAACTTATAGAATCTCTTGCCTAGAAATAATTCCTTATAGATCTACCTTCCAGTGTTTAAACTGTTGTTGAAGGAACCTAGGCTATGATACTAATTACTGGAATAAGGAATTCTTGAGAAGGGGGTGGGTGAATCAATAATTAAGAAACACTTTTTTCTTTTTCTTACTATGCTTACAGTCCCTTCTTATGTTCTTTAACTTGTGAGAGAATTAATTCATAAAGAAGTGAACCAATAATATTTCAGACACACATATTCAAATAACAATCACACAAGAAACACACATTTGACACAATTTTTTTCATGTGGAAACCCTGAGGGAAAAAACCACCAATTTATTGTTTGTTTTACGATTTAAATTAAGAAACCACTTAATTACATATCTTTGTTTGTGAGCACCCACTCAGAGGAGGCACCAACCCCCTTTGTTTAGAAAGCATCAACTTTCCAAGAGGCACCAATGTCTTTAGTATGGAGGCACCAACCTGCCTTTGGTTAGCAAGCAACAACTTTCCAAGAGGCACCAACTTGCCCTTGCCATTGTTATAATATTTCATACAATTTTCAAACTAAAAATATAGGCATACAATTATACAAGTAAAATACCAAAAAATGGTTGTCTGCAGATTCAACTTATGCACTCTACTTTTTGTGCTCACTTGTAACAGATCTCCTCTTGCTGCTCACAACAACACTTCCTTTGTGCTTTGCCTTCACTGTCAAGGGATCTCCACTAACTGCTCCCCAGCACTACCCTCGTCATTCTCCTCACATCACAATCGTTTCTCTTGCTACACTATCAGACTAATTCCTCTCAGGTGCTTCAACCTCTCTATCACTATGTGCTTCACTCACAACTCAATACACTCACACATCTGCTCAAATCCCCTTTATCTCAATGGAAGTTATGAGTTTTGTTCCTGTGATGCACTAAGCTCAATGTAGTCCATATCTCCATCCACATTGCCCAAGAGTGTACTCCTAGCATGTCACTTCATTATTTTGTTGAATCACTCTTTACAAATTCTCTCGCTGCACTAAAACATGAGAATGGGCTTCGTTCACTTCACCATATCACTGTGTGAATCTCCATGTTGAGAATTTAATCTTAGTCCACCTTCATATTCCACTAAGACTCCCCATGTTAAGAATTTAATCTTAGTCCACCTGCACATTCCAATGAGACTCCCCATGCCTATTCATGGCTCGCAGCGCTTGACTATACTTCCGCATGGCTTCTTCTTTTTTTCATTTATTTCTATAATACATGCATGGGATATCAGAGATGGCTTTCTTTCAACATCAAGACAAGCCCAATAGTTATTTGAAAATAGCCATTACTCATGTGACCAACTTCTTTGTTCCACATTCAATCCTGCAACTGCCGAACCATACGCCTTTAACTCTCTGTATTACACTATATCATAGCTTTGTCTTATCACGACTTTATTCTTAAAATACATACGAAAACGGTGAGTTTTGATTTGCCATGACTCTCTGTTTAGCCCCTTTTCGCATCTCCACCATAGGACGGGGTGCGGTGACTGGAGGCTTAGCCTTAAGGCGCTAAGTCCTTTAGCATTCTTCAGGGGGCCTTTATTCCTTTGTTATTGCTTTGATACCTTGTTTTTATTAGTTTCCTCTTCACTATGTGCTAACACATCGGAAGCCCCCTTATCGACCTTTTTCAATTACCAATTGTTATAAAGTGTCAACAACCTTAATCCTCTGATCGCCGACTCCCAATATGATGTCACCACTGTCACGTGGCACTTCTTGAGTAGTGACACATGTCATATAAATATGGCCCATTAGGCCCCCTCAAAACACCAAAACTGCTTGCCACGTGCCCTTCCACATCGCCACGTCATGTTGACGTCGGCTACCACTTGTCCCTCATCGGAGCCAATCAGATGTTGCCATGTGTTCTTATCAGAGCCAACTAGAAGCTGCCATGTGTCCTTATAGGGGCCAATCATATGCCACCATGTGTCCTCCTAGAGCAGAGAGAAAAGGACTCGCCCACCTTTGGTTTTGCGATGAATTCATTTGTTATTTATCTTTTTTCATTCTCGATGGATTTTAACGCAATTTGAACTTTACGCATATCACAACTTTTTAAAGGGTTCACACTTGGAAAGTTCTGATCTTCGATATTCCGATCTGCCAATATGCAATATAGCTTGCTTCGATGTTGCGACTGTCGATCTTTGATGTCTATGGACTTTCGATTGCTAATACATTGGTATGCCCGAACTCCAATTGTCGATGTGCCATTATGTGATTCTCTGATGTTGCGATACACTAGTATGCCCAACCTTTGATATGCAATCATTGATATGGCTAATCTTTGGGGTTGTGATCACCAATATGGTTGGTCTCTGATCTTCCGATCTCCAATATGTCTATATTCCTTCCTACCTAAGGCTTCAAATCCCTGAACTTCAGCAGGCCATAACTTTTCAACGGGGAGTCCATTTTTGGACTTCCACATATTGTTAGAAATCTTATTCAGAGCACTTTCCAATGAAGAGGATATAATATAGGCTTTGAGCACCTTTTCTACTTGTAAGGTGACTGCAAACTTCTCTTCCCATTGAATCTTTGGACAGTTGAACACCAACTATAATGATGACCATTTTATGGCTTCTTCAATAAGTTTGCAGCTACCATGGAGTTCCATCCAAACACCTAATCATAATTTTAACCCTTATTTGACATCAATGCCAACACAAGTCTGTTCGAGATTGGATTCTTCAAGAAAGAGTTATGCCCACTCTCCCATGATAACCTAATTATAGACTAGTTCAATAGAATGAACTTGTACAGAGTGACGCATGTCACTCTTTCGACCTTCGGCCCTAAAACCGATAACCAAAAAAATATGGTCCATACCTTTTCTTTCACTTTTTACGAAATTTTAATCCCATGCTCAAAAATAACATTATAACGATTTTCCCAAGGTCACCTATTTGAGACAAAATTATGGATAATGTCTTTGAAAATATAGCAAAACAAGATTTGAAATTTTTACATGAGGTCTGGTGCACATATTTCTAAGTCGAGGGGCATCATGTCACAAAATTCCCACAAATCGGGGGTCAGGGATCATACAATATTCCTATGGACCTCATCCACTACCACCACACAATCTAGGAGTTGCACAAATTTCTTCAGCAATGCCCTTTTAGGGTTTGACTCAATATTAGGGGTTCCACCCTCATCAAGGTATGTATATGAATGAGTTTTGTGAAATTTGTAGGTTCTTTGGCCATTCACCGTGGTTATGCCCCATCTCATAGACTTATTCCAATGTGCCCAAGAATATATATTTTTGAATTTTTTGGATCACCCACACATCATACAGATCAATGTCAGTCCTTAGATGCATCAGCTGATCACCTAGATCGTACAACTTTCTAAGTTAATGTATCTCCTTGTGGTCAAGGATTAGGAGCCTACATGGGAGGGAGGATCGGAGGAAGAGGTCCAATCAGATGCTATAACTGTGACCAAGAAGGTCATGTCACGAGGGAATGTCCAATGCAGAGAAGACCTTGGTGTTCACATTTTCAGGTGAATATATATGTTACAGAAGATTGTTAAGTTCTTATTGCTTGCTAGGAAGATTGCAACCAGATGAAGCGAGCCAATCTGATTAATGTTGAACCACGAGAACCATAACCAATTATGAAACCAAATATTAACATTGTGACTAGATGAGGAAAAATAATTGGAGTCGAAGTTGGAACTTTTGAGCAACCAACTATGATAAGGCTAGTGTCACCAAAAACATCCTATGATACTAATCAACAGAAAGAATATTATCAAGATGCATCTGACTTATTCCAACAATTAGTTTGTTCTCAAGGTCTCTGAGTTGAACAACTAGAACAATTATAGACTAAAATTCCCAGACCATCACAAGAGATATCTTGACGAATATTAGAATGCCTCAGTTATTTATGCAGATTATGAATGATGAGAAACTTACTAGCCAATTGTGTATGAAATTGAGAGCTATTGTGAAGGACGATCCATTACCATAAGAGAGTGTTTCTTCTAATCTTCTTGAAAGGCATTCCAGGTGGGTCCGACGAAATAAGAAGAGAACAGGAAGAGAATTAGGTGTTGATGCTCAAATTGTTGGATATCATATCAAGGACTCCATGTTAAATCTCGGCTCAGATGTCAACATTTTTCCAAGGAAAACATGTGAATGACTTGGGAAACCCAGATTAGTGTTTTCACCAATTCATCTATTGTATTCTACCTATTGGGAGATTAGAATACATTGAGTTTTATATTATGGGTGTTAAGACATATGCATATTTTGAAGTAATAGACATCCTGGGTGACAAAGATCCATATCCCATTTCACTGGGAACTGACTAGGCCTTTGAAAATTAGGCAATTGTCGATCTCAAATGGAAACTATGACATTTGAAGTCGATGGAGTTCGGCTCATACAACCATTGGATCCATATCAAGACTTGATATTTACCAAACCTATAGATGATGTGGAAGGATCCAATTTGTTAGACCAACCATATCAACTCACTGTTGGGAAAAGGGAAGATTGCATTAACTTGACAATTGTTGGATCTATCAGCTAGAGAAGTGTCCAAAGTACATAGGTAGGGTCATATGTTGTGAAGCACGATTTGAAATAGGGAGGTCACGAGCTTCATTAGAGACATTCTGCATCTATCGGATGCCTTCACTAGATCCATATTGAAGGACATAATTATCCTATTTTTAATGGTTCTCAACCTGTTATGACTTTTATCCAAGAAGTTGATTCCACAATAGAAAAAGGTCAAAATATCTCTTTGATGAGCATTTCCTTGTAAGAAAATCCCGCAAGATGATAGGCAAACCATCGCGACCAATTTCATGATTGGGATACTATAAAAACTTCTATGATACATATATTCTCGACTCTAAAGAATACCTTCAATAAGATTCCTACTTATGATAGACATACTAGCATTTGTACAGGTGACTACCAGTTGCAATGTGGATGCATCAGTTTATTCATACATTGGGAATTTTTTCTGCGAGACTAGTATTTGAAGGAGGAATTGAAGATAAAAACAAAAGATTGGATTACAATGACTGATCAATTTTGCAAGGATTTTTCATTTTGCGATATTAATGCAAAGATAGTCGAAGCCCTAAAATCTATTAAAAGGGTGTTATTCTCATTTGAAAACGCTCTGGTAGAATGCAGTAAATATGGATATTTTGCACATCAATATGATTTGGGCTTTCATGAAGTAGTAGCTTGCAGGAAAATTAATAAATAACCTGATGATGATTTAGCATAATTAAGGCACTTCTCCCTTAAATAATATGAAGGGGAGAGAGGGATAAATGAATACCTTGCTACATATGCACCACATTTGTACACTAAAACTGAAAAAGATAAATATTGGGACCAAAGAAAAACCCAAACTTGCTTCCATTTGCGACTATTGGGATGATCATACTACCAAAGAAGCTTTTGATTTTCTCAAGGAATATGAAGATTTATTCTTTGCTTCAGTTTCTAAATTAAAAAGAATTAAATGAGATATGGGGGATATGAAGATAGCTTTGAAGCCTGATGCAAAACCAGTCAAGCACCGACCTTATAGATTAATTCTAAGGGTCAAATAAAAGGTAAAAAAGGAGATTGACAAGATGTTAATTGCAGGACTTATATTCCCAGTTGATGAGGATGAATGGATAAGTCCAATTGTCATCCACGATAAGAAATATTCCCAGGAAATTAGAGTGTGTGTTGATTATAGAAGCCTTAACAATGGTTGTGTACATAATCTATTCTGCATTCCTTTCCATGATGAATTTTTGGATAATGTTGCAGAAAATGAGGCTTATTCTTCCATTGATGGATTTTTTGGTTATCACCAAGTTAGTATTTCAGAAGAAGACAAGAAGGAAACTACGTTTACCATCGAATGGGGTTCTTATGCTTAAAATGTCATGCCATTCAGATTGAAGAATGCTACTGCTGTCTTCTCACAAATTGTGATAGCTACTTTATGAGAGTACATTCACAAGCTTCTTGAGGTTTACATGTATGAATGGACAATTTATAGTCTGCTAAATAAATATTCTAGTTTACTAAGAGTTATGTTTGATAGATGAAGGCAAATTCAAATCTCTCTAATATTGAAGAAATGCATTTTTCTGTGTGAACCTTTCTAAAGTTGCATTAATATTGAATATACCACCACTGACTACCATGAAGCAGTTGCAATCGATTCTAGGACACACCAGATATTATCGCAGGTTCATCCATAATTATTCGTTAATCATTGCACCTCTAGATAAGCTTTTAAAGAAATCTGAAAGGTTTGTTTGTTATGATGAATGTGCTTCTGCATTTGACACTCTCAAAGAGAAACTCACAAGTGCACCCATTTTTGTTTATCCTGATTGGAATGAAGAATTCCATGTCCATATAGATGCATCTAGGATTGCGTTAGCGGCTATTTTGACGCAACCAGGAGAAGGCAACTTGGATCATCCTATTTATTTTGCTAGTAGAAAACTTTCTACTGTGGAAAGGAATTAGACAACTACAAAAATGGAAGCTCTTGTTATGGTGTACTCACTATAGAAGCTCTAACGCTATCAATTGTGGGTCCATTTAAATTATTTACAAACCATTCAAATCTGAAGTACTTAGTTGATAAACCTGTGATCGAAGGGAGAATATGTCATTGGCTTTTGCTATTCCAAGAATTTATCTTTGAAGTCATTGTCAATATAGAAAGATTGAATGTGGGTCTAGATCATCTATCTCTCCTTGAATCAAGAGAATCTAGAGGTTTATTTGATGATTAGTTTCTTGATGCACTCTGATTTTGAATTGAAGTCATTCCTGATTACTTGGAAGACACTAAATTATTTCTCGCAACAGGTCAGTTTCCTGATGACTATACTTCCACTGAAAAGTGGCATATGGTTGTTCGCGCCACCAACTATCAATTGAACACAAGAAAATTATATAAACTAGGGCTTGATAATATTCTCATAAGATGTGTATTGGATCATGAGAGTGGAAATTCTCTCTTTGAATGTCATGCAGGCATTGCAAGAGGCCAAGTTGGAGGTAAAGCTGCCGCTAGGAAGGTATTACAAGTTGGATTATGGTGGCTAACCTTATTCAAGGATGCCAAGGAATATGCAAATAAATGTGATGTTTTCCAACAGGTTGGTTGACGATATGGATGGGATGAACTACATCTGCATCATGTTCAGGCATTTTAAGCATTCAAAAAATGGGTGGTTCATTTTGCTGGACCTATAAACCCACCTTATCATCATTCCCATGAAATATATCTATAATTATCATGAAAAATTATCTAACACATTGGGAAAAGGCAACTCTTCTTAAAGATTGCACTACTGATACAACTGCATGATTCATCTTTGAGAACATTATCACTAGGTTTGGCTATCCTGGAAGCATTACTAGTGATCAAAGTTCTCACTTCATTAATGAGACGGTTAGAACACTGCTACATAATTTCATGTACAACATCACAAGAGAAACCCTTATCACCCGCAAGAAAATGGAACTATCAAGGCTTTTAATAAGATAATAGAGATCTTACTAAAAACAATTCTGCGAATAGAGATGATTGGGATGAAATGATTCTAGCAACATTATGGGATTATCGCACTACAGTTAAGAAGTTGCGTAATTATACACCTTTTCAATTGGTTTATGGATGAGAAGTAGTGGTTCCATCAGAATTCATAGTTCCCAAAATTTTTATTGCTCATTCTACCAAGATGTCGAAAGACGAATCTATCCTAGAGAGATTGCAGGAGTTATGGAAATTGGATGAAAATTTATTCCTTGCAGATTTCCATCAGATGGTTGAAAAAGAGAGACAAAAGGCTTGGCATGACATGCATATTAAGAATAAGTAATTTTCTATTGGGGATCATGTGTTAATCTATGACAAAAAATATCTGAAGCATCCTGGTAAGCTACAAATCCATTGGCTTGGCCCATTTTACATTGCACAGATTCGAGATTCGGGAGCTATCAAACTTGCTCAGTTGGATGGTATCCTTTTGCATGGATGGGTGGATGGTGCATGCCTAAAGCCCTACTTTCACTCATAAGTTTCCTTTTTTAAGACACTCTCTGAAAAGGAAGTATTAGTTAGGTTTTTAGGACAGTTGTGTCACTCTTTAGTTAGTGTTTGTTTCTTTTTTCAATTGCGTCAACCTTAGTCAGAGTAGGTCTCTTTTATTTATCATGTCAATAAAGCCTTTTAGTTGCAACCCAATGCAAGTGACTGTGGTCAGGGAGGTTTTGTCATGTCCTGCCATTATATTTCTGGTTAATACATATTTTTTCAACCGTTAAGTATGGTCTTGTCAAAGTTGATTCACAATCTAATTTGCTCATATTTCTATAGGATTTTTAGCTAATTCTTGATTTTGGTTGTAAGTCATTTAAGAATTTAGGGGAAATTGATGGGTTTTGTCATAATTATGAGGGATTTCGGGTTTTTATCAAATTTATGGGGTAATGGTTAAGTCGTTTCAAACTTATGGCCTACATTTCTATATAACCCTCACTATTTGTCCTTTGCATGTAATTCCACCTAAGGATTTCTTGAGTTTTCCATCCCGACTATTGCGTCGACCTCCTCTAAGTCTACACGTTGCTATGACCATGTTGTTCAATTCATTTACAATTATTGTTCCATTTCTATGGGTCTCCACTCTAAAATTGTCGTTTCCCTCTTTCCTATAGACTCCCGTATTCACACCACTAATGATCTCTTTGGGAAGTATGATAAAGCTACCTTGGTTGATAATGACCTATTTGACCATGTTCTCTTCCCTTCCCTCCCCACATATGTCTTCATGGAACCTAATGTGAGACCCAGTGCTCGATCCTCTCTTCAAATTAAGACTGAATTCTTCCCGTTGAAGCAATCATCCTTGTTAATTTTGCATGAGTTGTCTATTTTTGATAACACAGGAGAGGTCATGTGATGCATTAAGTTATTGATCAACCAACTTCATGGAGATTCATTGTGGTTGTATCAATGATACCCAGTGCATGTCCATGATATTCATAGGCTCAAAGGACTGTCTACATATGACTTTGATGTTGCTACAACATTCCAAAAGTTTTCAAAGTGAGGCAATAAATCCGACACAAATAACCTTTATACCAAATATGGTACTCAAAGAAAGGGTTGAGGAGCAGGCATTGATTTGATCAATAATCAACCCATCAAGCTCACCTGTCATATTATCATCAGAAATTTGATGTGCCACTATACAAGAGGGGAATCCTCACTCAATGCCATCTCTGTTGTAGAAGTTTATATGAGAGGAAAACAATTAAATTGGTCCAACTATCTCCTTAACGAGTTATTGCTAGGTGCAACCCAACTTGGCCTAGTTTTTGGGTGAAGACTCCACATTTTGTGGAGCGGGGTGAGAAGTAAAGAATGCAACAGAGCATGAAGTGTCTCATGTAGTGGATTAGTGAAGTGCCAAGTGGACTGCACAGTAGATATACCGCGCAACATATGGGCTTCGGGGTAGGACGGAACCCCTCATTTTTGTAAAAGAATGTAATGTTGTAAATCATCAATGGATTTTGGACCATAGTAGCTTGTATTAGGGGAGTTCATGGTATATGGACCATGTTATTTTGATTATATATCCCTCGATGTAATAGTATATATAGGAACCAAAAATAATAAGAAGAATCATCTTTATGGTCCAAATCTATGTTTATGGTCGAATTATTGTGATCTATAGTTTATGGCGAAGGAAAGGCTCTGCAGCTAAGTGCGCAGAGGCCTAAGTCTCCCGCTGAGTCCATAGATGACCTATAGCTTAGTGTGTATGTCAAGAACTGTTTGTTGTACAAGATTCATTATTATAAGAAACAATTCTTGTGGACGTATTCCCACATTGGGATGAACCACAGTAAAACTTGTGTCTTCATGTGTATTTTCTTATTATCTATTGTAACATAACAATTTTATTACAGTCACATTTTATTACAGCGCAATAGTGATTATGGTTTTATATGATATGTTTATGTGATTAAATTAATGTGGCGAAGTAATCTATGTATGTTAAATATAAAAGAACATAAAAATACCCCATCACATCATCCCTCAAGGCTGCAAAAACCTGGTTCTACATCCTCCCATAGTCACTTCGGGTGAGACTGCAATATGCTTGCAAGCCATTGCTGAAAGGGCCAATGATTAAGGGTTTTGTTGGTGCATAGTATAGATCGAACTTGGGTCAGCCCAACCTAAGGGTTTTGGAGTAGAAAGGCATATATAGCCTACATTTGCAGCGAGGTTAGCACAAATACTTGTAGGATCCCTACAGTTCGACTCCACAAAAGTACAACAATAGGCTAAAGAATGGAAGCATGTCAATATGAAAATCAGAGTGGTACCATTAACAAGACTACACAAGTTGTACATGGAGATAATTGAAGAACTTAAGCTGTGAAAAAAACACACCTCACAGCTAAATATTCAAGTAGAAAAAGAGAAATTTGTGCTTTGGAAAAAACTTGAGTAGGTGATCCAAGAAAAGGATCAAATAGAAGAGGAACACGAGAAGATCAAGGAGGTGGTCGAAGCCACATGTAAAGATATTCTGGACCTTGATATCTGAGAGGAATAGCTAGTAGAATACAAGGTCGTGAAGCTTGACCTTGCAGTGAAAGGGTACAAGGAGAAAATTGCCACAGTGCAATTAAAATATGAAATGTAGATTAGTGAGCTGCAAATGAAGTTGTAGCCGACTATGCCACAGGAAGTGAGAGATAAAAGGGAGACTAACCTAAAGACTATATGGCCAGAATCTCTGTAGAAGTGGTAGACTTTGGAAAACTCTTGGATGAAAGTTTGAAAATTCGGACTTCGCTACAAGAAGATCCATATGTACAGAAACTGCAGTAAGAATTGTCGCAAAACCAACATTAGTTAGAGAAGATTCAGGCATCTATGAAGACCTTACCAATCTCACAGAATATCACAAATATCAATGAGTCAAAGTCCTTCCAGAAGAAAATTGAGGAGCTGAAGAAATAAGAATATATTTTGACCGAGAGGACTTAGCCTTGGTAGGATGAGGCCCTCCAACTATCTAGACAATGGATGAGAAGCTTCAAGAGATACGATAGAGGGAGACAATGTTGGTACAGGAGGCTATAAAATATGTGACAAAAGCATTGTTGGAGGAAGTGTGAAGTGAGGAAAATAAGGTAACAAATACCCTGCAATAGTTCAACCAGACCTACAATAGAATCGTAGCAAAAAACAGATTTAAAGAAACTGAGTGACTCAGGACGAGTCACATGTGACTGTTGGGGGCCTATTGGGCACAACCCAAATTGGCCTTGTTTTTGGGTGAAGACTCCACGTTTTGTGGAGTGGAGTGCGAAGTAAAGAATGCAGCAGAACGCGAAGTGGACCATGCAATGGAGCACCAAGTAGACTGTGCAGTAGATATACCATGAGGCATATGGGCTTTGGGGTGGGCCAAAGCCCCTCCTTTTTGTAAAAGAATGTAATGTTGTAAAAGATCATTGGTTTTGGACCATAGTAGTTTGTATTAGTGGATTCCATGGTATATGGACCATGGTATTTTGATGATATCTTCCTCAATGTAATAGTATATATAGGGATCAATAATAAAAAGAAGAATCATTTTTATGGTCCAGATCTATGTTTATGGTCCAATTATTGTGATCTATACTTTGTGGTGAAGGAAAGGCTCTGCAGCTAAGTGCGTAGAGACCTGAGTCTGCAAATGAGTGCGCAGACGACCTGCATCTTAGTGTGGAGGTCAAGGACTGCTTGTTGTACAATATTCATTATTATAAGCAACAATTCTTGTGGATGTATTCCCACATTGGGATGAACCACGGTAAAACTTGTGTCTTCATATGTATTTGCTTATTATCTGTTGTAGCATAGCAGTTTTCTTACAGTCACATTTCATTACAATGCAGTAATGATTATGGGTTTATATGATATGTTTATGTGATTAAATGAATGAGGTGAAGTAATATATGTATGTTAAGATAAAAGAACATAAAAATACCACATTGCATCATCCTTCAAGGCTGTAGAAACCTAGTTTTGCATCCTACCTTAGTCACTTCAGGTGAGACTGTGATCTTCTTGCAAGTCATTGCCAAAAGGGCCAGTGCTTAAGGGTTTTTTGGGGAACAATATAGCTCGAACCTGGGTCAGCCCAGTCTAAACCAACAAATGGTTTTGTTGCCAGGACCAGGATCTATTTGATGGAAATGTTTATGTGGCATCTATTGAAGAAGGAAATTCAAGATTGTTTAGAATCGAAGGAGCAAGAATTTGTAGATCAAGAGAATATAAACCCTCGTTTAAAGTCTGAAGCTTGGTTACAGAAATATATTTGCACATATAATTATGAAATTTTATTCGCATCATTTCTTGTTGAACTGTACGAGTGGATATCAAGGTTGACTGAAAGAAAGACCTGCTTTAAAGGTGGAGAACCTATGACGTGGACTCCATAATTGGTAAAATGAATCAAAAGCACTGAAAATTATATTTTAAGGGTTGTCTATTTCGGGATTGATAACATCTTGAGAGGATTTATTACTGAGTTTGCAGTAGACCAGACCGTGACCTATAGGGAAGCAGAATGATGATTCTTCAAAGGACTGCGAGGTAAGTATTAGAAATATTTGAAACTATGTATTAAGATGATCCTATGTGAAAAGGGGTTTTACGAATGAAAACAGTTTGTTATCTTACTTATGTTTGGAAGAAGAGAAAATAAATATGAGAAAGAGATTGGAACAACGTGAAGTGGAAAAAGATATAGAATAGATACCAAAAAGAGAGCTCGGGGAAAATATCCAAATACCTTTGTAGAGACTAAGTATAGTCCCATTTTGAGTAAATTTAAAAGTGAAAGAGAAGATGGCCACCCTGATAACCCTTAGGTAACTCTGCAGTATTCACCTTCCAAGCCTGAGAGCTCGAAGCCAGAATCTAGTAATAGCAGGGTTGACTCTCCCCTCCCCTTTATCCCCCACTTCCTACCCCCATCCCCCTTCCCTTACTTCTCCCATCCCCCTCCAAGAGGAAATTGTGATTATATTAAGGTGTCTGGCTTCAAAGGAATTGGATCAGAGGATCCATAGCAGTTTTTTTTTTTTTTTTTTTTTTTTTTTTTTTTTTTTTTGTGAAGTTGTATGGATTGTGAGCAGATTAATGATGAAAATATAAATAAAGCACAACTCATTACAATGCTCTGAGAGAGAGCTCTAACATGAAATATGAAGTATTCCAATAATCATATTAAAACGTTTGCAGATATTAAAGAAACAATGATAAGAGAATTTAAGAAGCCAAAGTCTGAGTCGTAGTACATCACTAAGGTAAAAGAAATTAAACAAAAACCATTGAGTCTATTTGGGAATTTGATCAGAGATTTAAGGAATTGTTTGATCAAGTGAGCTTCGAAATATCTCTGCAACAACATTAATAATGGTTTTTAGTTGCATTTTTACCGCATATTAGACTACCATTTATGCAACAAAAGGTAACAAGTCAAGCTGAAGCTTTGCATCTTGCGATGAAGTTGGAAGCTTCGCCTATAGGAGATACTAATGCATGTATGCAACAGATACAGATTTAGATGGCAAACCTAACCCTGCATATACAAGATATCAAGAAAAGAAAAGAAGTCAGAGAAGAAGTATGGTGTACAAATTGTAGATCGGAGGACCATTCTAAAGAACAATGTCCTATATTTAGGGATTATATGGCTAGTGGGGCACTGAATACATTAAATGCAGGATCCAACCTATGGTGCAAGATATGCAAGACTAGAGGATAACATTGCTCAAAATATTGTTACCCATTACAGAAATATGTGTAGACTGCAAGGAAATTGCATTGCAAATTCTGTAAATTAGTAGGACATGATGAAAAAAATTGTCGAGCGTATGAACTAATGATGGAGCACAATGCTGACACTTATAGAATGCAAGCAGAAGAACATGGACATGAAGGCAATGCACAAAACGGTGGTTGAGGAGGCTACCAAGGAAGAGGTCAAGGTGCTGGAGCTGGTTAAGGACATGGACATATTATTTGATATAACTGCAGCCACGCAGGTCATTTTGCAAGAGATTGTCAAAACTCTATTACGACATGTAAGTATTGTAAATATTTTGACCATGTAATTGAAGAATGTCTTGTACTTATGGAAAAAATGCAAGAAAAAAGGAATCAACAGCTGACACAGAATATTCCAATGATGACTGTTGAAAGAAGGAATGACGAACCATGAATTAATATTGTTACTAGAATTGGAGCTATGACCGAAAGTGATAAAGAAGACGAGAAGAAAGAATCTAAAAGTAAATGGGTTAGAAAAGCTATTGAGAAAGATCTTGTTTTTTATATTTAGAAGGAAAAAGAAGTGTTTATGGAAGAAAAGTGAAGCTTTGTGGATGATGAAGCTTCGACCTCCAGTGCACAGCCAAAGCAGAAAACTAGTCGTGACGTATCATGAGCTTCGAAATAGAATCAAGTTCCAATGTTGAACAAAGCCTTGACATAGGATTGAGCTCCAACACAGGACCTGGAGTCATCAAATCAAGGAGGTATTTTAAAGTCTTTTCTGCAAACTTGTATGCAATTATTAAGATATCAAAAAATTGTAGAAGGGATTTAGCAGTTGATATATTCTTGTACATCAAAAGAAACACCGTGAAGTGAGATGCGTGTAATGAATAATATGCATCGACATAATAGAATTGGAAGAGAAATGAGGCTTAATGCACAGATAGGAGAATATGAGATGGATCCACTTATTTTAGATTTGGGATTTGATGCTAATTTTTTGAAAAAGCATACATGGGAATTAATGGATAATTCAAAGCTACAGTGGTCGCCTATTCAGTTAAGGATGGAAAATCAATAAAAGATATTCCCCTTAGGAATACTACTAGGTGTAACAATGAATATTGTTCTTGATGAATATGAGGAACAAGTTCCAGAAAGTCAAAGATTTGTAGCTTTGGATATAACCCTGAAAGCTACTATTGCTAGATGGTGGGGTGCACACAAGAAGAATATAGAAGGTTGGAAAGAATGTCAAGTATTGATGTGGATAAGGTTTGGAAAGATAGATACAGAAATAGATATAAAATATGATGGTGAAACTAATGCTAGGAAGCATATCCAGCTATGCACTACAACATGGAAGGAGATTCCATAACAAGAATGGGTACATGGATTCATTCATGCATTAGAGACAATCCATAGGAACTAGTACTTAGAAACAGAGCTTTGGCAGGGTACAATGAACTGGAAAAACATGGTTGATGGTTTCATCTTAACATTCAACTTTGACGATGATTGTCCATACATAGGTTTGGCCCTTCAGATAGTTAAGCATAAAATATTTGAGAATGTAACTCTACTGACATGTCAGCAACTTGATTGGGCTGCATAGATAGAAAATGAACAAGAATGCTATAACCTTACTACATAAGAAGAACAAGAAGAAGATCCTTGCAACATCAACATAGTAGAATCAGAAGGATACCGCTAAGTAAATGGGCCTGAGTTAGAGATACCAGATATAACGAAGCCACTGAAGATCAAGAAGCTAAACATATGATTAGAGAAGGAACCAAATATTGCAACAATAGGAGATTATTGGTATGAAGAGCCAGTCAGTAATGTTACAAAATTAATTCATGAATATCAAGAACTGTTTCCCACAAAATTTTCAGAAATGAAGGATATAGTAGGAGATATAGGAGTTATGAAGATCCCCCTTAAGCCTGATGTGAAGCCAGTTAAGAAAAGGCCTTATATATTGAACCCAAAGTATAAGGAGAAAGTAAACATAGAGTTGGATAAGGTGATAGCAATATGAATTATTGAACCAGTAGAAGAATCATAATGGGTAAGTCCTATGGTGGTGCAAGAAAAGAAGACTCAAGGAGAAATCAGGATTCGTGTTGATTTGAGAAAGTTAAACGATGCATGTTTACATGATCCTTTCCCTACCCCTTTGACAAATGAAGTGCTAGAAAATGAGGAGGTCAAGAAGCTTATTCATTTACAAATGGATTTTCAGGTTATAATCAGATTAGGATTGCACCTGAAGATTGGTATAAGAGCACCTTTGCTACAGAATGGAGCTCATATCAATATACAATAATGCCTTTTGGATTAAAGAATTCCCCTACTATATTTTCTAGAGTGGTGATTGCAACTTTTAAAGAATATACCCACAAGTTTTTGGAGGTATACTTTGATGATTGGATAGTATTTGGGCAGCTAAGAAAACATATTGGAAGTTTAAGACTTATGCTTGACACATGTAGACAATATCATATCTCCTTGAATTTAAAGAAGTGCATATTTTGTGTACCTTTTGGAATATTGTTGGGACATATCGTTTGTAAGCAAGGATTAATGGTGGACCCTACTAATATTGCTATCATTGTGAATTTTCCTCCACCTAAGATAGTAAGACAACTTTGCACTACATTGGGACATACTCGGTATTATACAAAATTCATAAAAGGGTATTCACAAATCACTGTGCCTATGAAGAAGTTGTTAAATAAGGATGTAACTTTTTAGTGGGATGAAGAATATCAAAAGAGCCTTGACATATTGAAAGAAAAGATGGTAGTTGCAACTATATTAGTGTTCCCTAATTGGAATAAGGAATTCCATGTCCACATCGATGCCTCTTGTATAGCTTTGGGAGTGGTACTATCACAACCTAGTCAAGGAGAAATTGATCATCCTATAGCCTTTGCAAGTAGAAATTTGTCCAAGGCAGAAAATAATTACACAACTACAGAAAGAGAAGCATTGGCTATGATATATGCTTTGCACAAATCTAGACATTATTTGTTGGGATCACATTTTAAAATGTTTACAGATCATTAAACACTAAAGTATTTGGTTAATAAGCCTGTCTTAGGAGGAAAGATCTGCAAATGGTTACTATTATTTTAAGAATATGATTTTGAGATCATTATTAAACCACAAAGACTAAATGCAGGACCTGGCCATTTGTCAAGGTTGGAAATAGGGGAAGAACCAACCAGCATAGAAGGTAATATTCCTGATGTGCAGTTATTTGCAATCAGAATTGTGGATGACCATTTTGTAGATATTATTCATTTTTTGAACACAAGAATGGATCCTTCAGAATATACTACACAGTAAACGAAATAATTAGTGGTTAAGGCAACTGAATTTTCATTGATAGTAGGACAATTATATAAGATCGGACCAGATGAGATATTGCATAGGTATGTCAATGAACATGAAATATAGATGATTTTAACAGAGGCTCATGAAGGCGCAATTAGTGGATATTATGCAGGGAAGGCTAATGTGCAAAAGATTTTGAGAGAAGGATTATGGTGGCCTACACTACACAAAGATGCAAAGGAGTACTACATAGCATGTGAGGTATGTCAAAGAACATGAAAACCTTCAAGAAGAGATGAGATTCCAATGATACGACAAGTTACATTGCGAGATTTTGATAAATGGATTATTGATTTTGTTGGACCTATCAACCCACCTAGAAATAGGACTGGTGCAAGGTACACAATTACTGCAACTGATTATTTGACAAGGTGGGCCGAAGCACAACCAGTAAAGGATTGAAACACATAGACTATTGCGAAGTTTATTTTTGAATACATGCTTTTGAGATTTGGATGTCCAAATATTTTGATGAGTGACCAAGGTTCCCACTTAATAAATAAAACCATTGAAGCATTGACTGAGGAATTTCAAGTTTATCATGAGAAGAGTACTCCTTATCACCCTCAAGCTAATGGAATAGTAGAAGCATTTAATAATATTTTGGAGAATGCACTGACTAAGGTATGCAATTTTAGCAGAGATGATTGGGACCTTAGAATTCCAACAATATTATGGGCTTACAGGATCACATGTAAGAAATTGATAGGTAAAACACCCTCCAGATTAGTTTATGGGCAAGAAGTTGTGATGCCCATGGAATACATTGTGCCTAGCTTGAGGATTGAAACTTTTACAAATATGGCAGACCCTGACATAATGGAGGAAATAATGTCGCAGTTGATTTATTTAGAGGAAGATAGAGTTATAGCAGGATTCCATCAATAAGTACAAAAAACAACATAAAAGGCTTGGCATGATAGACATATTAAGCAGAAGAAGTTCCAAGTAGGAGATCTTGTTCTCCTCTATGACAATAAGTTTGTAAAATTTCGAGGAAAATTCAAGATGCATTGGTTAGGCTCATATATTATTAAGCATATTACTGATGGAGGCACAATTCAATTAGAAAAGTTAAATGGAGATTTGATTCAAGGAAGGGTAAATGAAAACAGGTTGAAGCTGTAACGGGACAACCTTGTCCCTACAACCTTTCTCTAAAGAAGAAAGGGGAAAAGTCTCAGTGCCACTTGTAGTTGAAAGTGGGCACGAGACTATAAACTACGTTGCAGAAAGAACTTCAATGTAGGAAGTTACTTCACTATAGTCTGGATTATTTCGAAGTACATAGGAGATGCGACGTAAGACAAATGTTCACTACACTATGGGATGCGTCGAATTTCATCGAAAAACATAAATATTACAATTAAAAGGGGAAATACGTGGAAAGTTGCATTTACGAGAATAGATTGGCAAGGTTTAAGGATAGATATGCAATTAATGAACACAATTTGAATGCAATCTAGACAAAATCTAATCTAATTATGGGGTTCAAATTTCAAACTTGTTATAAAAATTTGGCTCCTGCCCATATCGAAACACTTTGCTGAATTGAGAATTCAAGTACTGAAAGTGCAAATAAATTGCAAAGAACTTCCACACAAATGTCCTGTCAACTGAAGAATTTGTGTGTATATTTGACAAGAGAGGCATAGAAGGAGTCATGGAAGCAGTCACTGGTACACCCGCAACATCAGCTGAGATGCCTGTAGTAGCATTGCCCATAGTAGCATCAACCGCAGAAACATCAACATAAAAACAACGAAGATCATTGACGAAGAAACTGACCAAGGTAGAGAGAACTGAGAAGACATAGGATAATAAATCTATCAAATCTCAACAACAACTCAAGAAATTCAAAGATAGTGAGGAAGAAGCAGAGCATGCAAAATAGATGGAGACAAAGGGTGTAGCGTTTTCGCCTCTACCACCATACATTTCGATAAGGAAACCAACTGCAAACCTAGTCAAGGACTCAAAGGATGCAAAGTTCAACACCTTCACACACTTGCTGCCAGACAAAGTACCATTTAATCGGAAATTAATTGGAAAAATACCACAGTTGAAGTTCACAGATTATGACTTTAATGACAGGAAGAACTACCCTCAGTTTGCACTAGACCGATATTTTAAACAGGTGCATTACACAGATAATGGAGTAACAAGGCTAGAACCATAGAAGTGTGAAAATGGGTTGGTGCAGTCAGGACTACTAAATATGTTAAATGTTCCACACTTCGGCAGAAGTCTAGGAAATACGGTGTGTGTGCATCAGTTGCTCGTGTTGGTACACGATGGATGCTTATGTGTTAGGTCCCTATACTACTAGTGTAACCCCTTATTGTTATTAGTAAAACCCCCTTATTATATTATTGTGCCCATGTAGTCCCCATATTGTTATTATTGTGCCCCATAGAAGCCCACTATTGTTATTATTTTTCCCTTACATTATTATTGTTATGTCGACTCTGAAAGGAGGCCTTGTCATTTGAATCATCAAAGGATTGTTTATTTGTGTAATGTAAAGGAGGTTTCCCCCTCAAAGAGGCTTATTTCTAAGGCATTGATCTATCTTTAATATCTTTTTGTGAGCTGGTTTCATAATATTTGGTATCAGAGCTTTGGATTCTAGGGTTTCACTGCTCCAAATAGGTCATTGTGGCATTTTTGCAATAACGTTTTTTATGTGAAGTTTCAGAAGCTAAAACAAAAACCCATTTGAGAAGAAATCTCGCTACACCTTGGGTCCAAATTTCAGTTCTCGTCTCACTATATCTTAGGATATACGATCTGAGGAAGTTAGGTTTGTTGCAAGCTCCAAAATTTCATCTAAAACAGGTCATCGTGGAATTTTCACTACAACTTTTTCGCTACGAAGTTTTAGAACATAAAATAAAAACCCATTTGAGAAGCAATTTGTGTAAACCTAGGGTCCAAATTTTAGCTCTTGTTTCGCTATATTTTCGAAGATGTCGTCCAAGACATTTAGGGTTTCTCAAGCTCCCGAATTACATCCCAAATAAGTGACCTGGGGAAAATAGTCATAACTGTCTCTCTGAGCATCAGATTGAAATTTCATAATAAGTTACATAAATAGAATAGAATGTAGTTTCTTGTGTATATTTTTCAAATCCGAAGACCAAAACAGTGACATGTGGAACTTCATACAAGTTCACTCTTCTGAAAAGGTCTATAATTAGGTCATTGCGAGAGATTGGGAATAAATCTTTCTTCAAGAATCCAATTACAATAAGATTTACGGAGCTAGAAAGAAGACTCAGAGGGCTATTACAGATCCAAATTTTAGAACTTAAAGATTTGAAAGTACAGAGTTACATTCGTTTCAAGATCGAGAGCCTAAAATCAAGAAAAATCAAGATGAGGAAGTTTGATGGCAAGGATCCGGTAAATTGGATACTACAAATGGATAAATATTTTGATCTACATGGTGTACCACTATTACAAAAGGTATGTATTGCATCTTCATATTTAGAACAAGATCAATTTTTATGTTATAAAGGGTTTTGTTCTCATAAACAACTTGTTACATGGTCAATTTTCACGGAGGAAATTATAGCACATTATGAGGATACAAAGAGCAACACCTTCTTTAGAGCAACACCACAAAAATTGGAAGAAAAAAGAGAAAAGGAGCTTTGTTACAAAGTGGAAAGAAAAATTATGGCAACAAGGAAGTCTACCCCTCACAACTATAAAGATGGAAGTTTTGTTTCTCTTAGCCTTCCACAACCTACAAGGGTTACACCACAACAATTGGAACAAAAAAGAGAAAAAGGGCTTTGTTACAATTGTGGTAGCAAATGCACTAAAGGTCATAAGTATGTTGAGAAGAAATTATTTTACATAGATTATGAAGAGGAGGAAGAAAAGGATCAAGAAACATCAAAAGAAGAGGATATACACCAGGAACCTACCCTAGAGAAAGAAGAAATGAATCCGACCATATTTTGTAAAGCATTGGAAAGAATTACCACTCCTCAAACTCTCAAGATAGAAGGACATATCAAGAAGAAAAAGGTTCAAGAATCGAAAGATCACATCGAGAAAGAAGAAATGAATCCAACCATATCTTGTAATTAATTGTCCAGAATTACCACTCCTAAAACTATCAAGATAGAAGGACATATCAAGAAGAAAAAGGTTTAAGCAGTGAGAGATCACATCGAGAATCAACAACAAGTTCTCCAACTTTTAAAGGATAACACCACTTTGGTGCATAATCGAATGAAACAACAGGAAGATCAACATCACAGTGAATTTATTTTTTGTGTAGTTGATTGGGTATTTTTAGGGCTACATCTCAAGAAAGATATTGATGAGAAGGAAACGTTGGCAATACTACATGCACCTAAGAAATGGTGAACTTACCTTATGGGAAGACACTTCAAGGTAAAACTAGATCATGATACTCTAAAATACTTTTTAGAACAAAGATTATCTTTAGAAGAAAATAAAAAATGGGTCACAAATATGTTAGGTTATGATTTTGAAATCATTTACAAAAAGGGAAGCAAAATGTTATTGTAGATTCGCTCTCAAGAAAGGATGAGGATGTGGAAGCATTGTTTTGTGCTATTTCTATTATCCAACCAGATTGGATAAACGAAGCAAGGGATGAATGGAAGAAGGATGAAGGAGTGTCACCACTCATTCAAAAGTTGCATAAGGTCCAAAGTTCAAAAAATATTGCCAGAACTTGACGAGGAAGGAAAAATCATATTGGAACCTGGAGCAGTCATAGAAACAAGAACCCAATAGCTACAAAATCGATCAATTTTAGAGTATCTCATCAAGTGGAAGAACTTACTCACTGAAGATTCCACATGGGAGGAAAATAATTTTATACAGAAGCATCAAAAACTACTCAAGCGTTGAGGACAACACTTTTTGAAGGAGAGGCGCATGTTAGGTCCCTATACTACTAGTGTAACCCCTTATTGTTATTAGTACAACCACCTTATTATATTGTTGTGCCCATGTAGTCCCCATATTGTTATTATTGTGCCCATAGAAGACCACTATTATTATTATTTTGCCCTTACATTACTATTGTTATGTCGGCTTTGATTACATTATGACCCCTTAGACTCCTATATATAGAAAGGAGGCCTTGTCATTTGAATCATCCAAGAATTGTTCATTTGTGTAATGTAAAGGAGGTTTCCCCCTTGAAAAGGCTTATTTCTAAGGCATTGATCTAGCTTTTCTATCTTTTTGTGAGCTATTTTCATAACATTATGGATGGGAAATAAGATCCCTATAGACCCAATGCTGATCTAGAGGATCATGATACTACCATACTAAAGGCGGAACCCCATGAAGGAGTTCACTAGAAAAGATTAGGATTGTGCCATATCAGAGAGTATGAAGAAGAAGTTTGGGCTAGAAAAAGGAAAAAGAGGCTACGACATAAATTCAATCAGGGACTAGGAATTTTGCTTCACAGTGCACATATTGGCTAGAAAGATAATGCGAAAGTGTTGGGAAAACCCTTACCAAACCATGATCTCACCAAAACTGGCACCGAGATCACAAAACTAAATTGAGCTTGAAAGGCCTCTGGACTCCATCACTATCCTTTAGGAATTTTCCGTCTCCTTGTCTCTCATCCTTTACCGCAATCCACACCAGATCACTAGGCCCTAAACTTGGACACTAGTCTCTGGGATTTATCGCAATCCACACCAGATCACTAGGACCTAACCGAGACTCCACCCTCAGGATTTACCATGTATCCTACCAAAACGTCAAGAGATTCCTAGGCCTTTGGGAATTTTCCTGAGACCACCTCTTCCTCGGATTTCGAAACCACCCGGAAATTCCAAATCTCAGAACCGAGAAAACAATCCCATCACACAATGGCTATCTGGAAAAAGGTAAGGTAAGATTGAAAACCACTTTCACAACCTGGCAAAACCATGCCACTGACAGCAAGAGAACCATATACCAACATGCAAATCCATGCATGTCAAAACCTGTTAGGAAATCACACATGAAATATGTTACCTACAAGTATTCCTACTGAAGTTGATTGATCCTTCTCTTCCTTGCTTGATCTTTGCTTTCCTTCCTTTTCCTTATCCTTCCTTTGCTTGCTTTTCCCTTCCTTGCTATAAGTCTAGAATGATCCAAGAAAACTTGAAGTGTCCAAGAGTGTGAGAGAGAGAGAGAATAATGAGAGAGCTCCAAAACTAAACTGACCAAAATCTTACACTGACCAAGCCTAAGAAAAATATTTCCAACTGATCCTCAGAAGAATTTTTACTAATGAGGCCTCTATTTTCTTCATTTTCCTCCTCACATGCAACCTTTGACCTTTCATCTTCCTTTTCTCCTAATTTCCATTATTTTCATAAATATCAATTAATGCCTCATGCCTTTCCAAAGCCTTTTCCATTTCCTTTGACAATTTACTTAGCCATAATAACCAAATTGAACACCCACTAGGATGTTTTTCCCACCATTCAACTTGGAATAATTGTCCTTTAATTGTGGTCTTATTTTTCCTTTATTAACTTTTATTACATGAAATTTTAACTAGGGGCTATTACAGATCCCCCCCCCCCCTGGGGAACACCATCCTCGGTGTTAAACCACACCAAGACCTTAGCAAAACCACTGAAAAGCAAATTGAATGCCCATGGAACTTTATAACTTAGCTCGTTACAGTATTTACAATGACCATTGCTGAAACATGACAAACATACCATTTACTGATGCTTTATAACATAGTTCATTATGGTATTTACAATAACTACATATACACATATGCGCATTTGCTAAACCATCAAATAAAAGGATACAATGACCATATCAATCAACAAGGGAATCCAGAGGCTCACACCACCACCCTCAAAAGTAATACCATGATTCACTTCCTTCCCAAGAAGTCCAAAATCCATTTCCAAATTCAATTATGCATCCAAAGTCCAGTGCTACAATCCTGTGCCACTTGTCCTTTCAGTGAACAATTATTGGCTCATTGTTCGAAGGCGCACTCCCAATGTGCATCTGATTCCATATGGAAATGCTAATGACCAAAACAAATCCATCCTCGACCTTTCTTTCTCTGCTACACAGTCCCTTGACCAATCTGATCACCCCCTTTCATGTAGTCACTAACCTTCCAAGTTCCCCGACATCCCCTATCCCAAGCAATCCATCCCTCAGCAAGGCTTCCTCGCATCATAAGGTCAAACAACCAAGGAATATACCTACCTCAAAACCATCACATCAGTCATAGCATGCTCATGGAAATCATTGGACACTATTAGACATGTCCCATAATGGCCCTGCTCTTGAAGTGATTTACCAACATACTGCTGCTTGTTCCAATTTATTTCACTACTGTTGCTAATTCTTGTAGTTGGGTTCACCCACCCAACTAGACATTTCTATGCTTCATGTACCAAGCACATAACTTCCATTAGATTTAAAATAATTTTAATTAAATTCACATCATACCTCATCAGTATCTTTTCAATAAGGTACACTTTTAATCCTGTTTACTTCCTGTCACAACAAGTCAAACTACCATCTTTGATCAAATCTTTATGTATAAGCATATAACATCAGGTTATCTCAAAATACAACCATCATAAATCAAAATAATGAATTGCATGAAATCATCATAAACCAAAATCATAGATCACATATAACCATCATAAATCAAAATCATAGGTCATATGTATAAGAAAATTGAAATAAGATACTAATACTTATCCTTCATCAGTCCTTACTTCTACCTTTTTCCTTATTTTGTACGTACTCTGGATTAGTTGCCACACCCGAAAAACACCTAGTGCCTTCACCTCAACCATGTGCACATACACATAGTGTGCATCACACACATACAACCTCACACGACATACAACACCATGCAATACATGAACCTACACTTGACACACAACATATACAGCTACACCCAATGTACAATACAATACAATACACACTCCTACATCTAGTATACACCACAACACAATACATATACATACACAAAGTACAAAACCACGAATACACATGTCACAATACCATGACTACGCAATGCACATACATAGTACCACATGCTTGCAGCACAACATGTATGACATGCACACAATACCACATGTACACCAGTACCATATGTACAACATGAACACAATACCACCTTTACACCACACCACCTACACAATATGTTCACAACATCATATGTACAAAACACCACCTGCACAACGTGTACATAATGCCATATGTACACCACACCACCTGTACAATTTGTACACAATACAACATGTACACAACACCACATGCACGACATGTACATGAGACCACATGTAAAAAGTTCCACATGAACGACATGCACACAACATCATATGTAGAACATGTACACAACACCATGTGCACACAACACCCCATGTACAATCATGCACACAACACCATATGTACATAGTACCATATCTACGTAGTACGATATGTAAAACATGCACACAAAACCATATGTACATAGCATTGCATATACAACATGTACATATGATGTAGATATCATCATATGTATACAGCATTGCATATCTGCCATGTGCACAGTACAATATGTACACAATATTGCATATCCTACATGTACATAACACCATCTATACCCAACATTGCATGTGATATACACACAACACCATGCATACAACATCATATGTACACAATACTACATATATAACATTACACATCACCATAGGTGCAATAGCTGAATATACAATATGCACAACATATACACAACAATAGCACTGCACATCCAAAACTATAATGCCTCTACCAAGAAAACTTGCTTCCAATGTCTCTCCTCCATCCATGCTTATCTAAGCATGTCGCAAAGCACATTGTTTTCATTCCGATGATGTATCCTTCAGTGTTACTTGTCATAACATGAACATAGGCATAATACAAGCATACAATATCAATTTATATTCACATGATATTGACATCATATATTTGTCATGACTATTCTTCCCACTTGATTCGTCATAAACCAGGAACATATTCATGCCATTCACCTACATAAGCAATCATTCCTCCACAAGAATGATCCCTAATGACCCTATCAGACAACGGCATACATACATACATGTATACATATAAACATCAACATAAAACAATCATGATCCCTGATGACCCTGTCAGATAAAAACGTACATACATACACACATGCATATAAATATTAGCATAAAGCAATCATGATCACAACATAATTACTAGATATCATAAAGCCAAGGTTAAGAGAACTTCCTTTATTCATGCACAATATTGAGAACAACAATTCCCAACACAACCAAGGCATCTAAAACCTCCAATTAATTTACTTTACCCTTTCTGTTACCTTTCTCGTGATTTTCCTGTCACTGTCCATTTACCTCAATGGACCCAACCAATCCAAATAGTTGCCATATGCTTGCCTTCAATTGGCCTTATACATGCACTGAGCTTCATCCAAGCCTTACACCACAAACAAAGTGGCCAGGCCTTACACCCATGGAAAAGTTTAGTGGCTAATATTCATAGGTGGGCTAATTCTGCATGATTCTTCTCGCAAAAAAAAAAAATATCGCTAATTTCCATTTTTCCTAAAAATATTTCGCCCAAATTTTACAATATAAAATTGTTTTATCTTAAAAATCACCAAAATTATATAAAGACTATATAAAGAATCATTATAAATTTCAATAATTTTATAATTATATCAACAATAAACATTTTATAGTTTGCATGTTAGGGAGTAATGAGATTTGCTAATGCTTTTAAACTTCAAGATCATTTTCCATCCTTAAAATTTTCCTTGCTTGCACCAGACATAAACCAAATCATAAATCAAGCTCAACAAATCACAAAAGACCGAAATCGAAAGACTAACAATAGACCACATGACTTGATCTCATGGTCCCCAAGGAAATCTCAACCCAAGCCTTCTTCAAAATTTCGTGGAAACCTATCTTGCCATGAAACTCCATGCATCACACTACCATAAACACATAATTGTCAATGTATAAATAAATATAACAATATACCAGTTACCTTACCATTTCATACTAATGCCAAACATGTTACCCTGCAACTGCTCAAACATGTCAACCACATGTTCCAAATATCAAGACAATCATATCTATTAATTTGAAATCAACCTTTACTAAGAGTATCAATCATGTTATAATCCATAGTCAACTCATAGTCATTATGCATAATGCTACAACTATCACCTACTTACACTCAAGTATATATCTGTTGTCTCAACACATATGTGTTAGTACAACCATCTTAAAGCAAGATCATTCTTTCATTCAATCCTATAGACTCATACTCATATCATGCAATAAATAAAACATTCAATAAACTATAAATGTACCATGTTAGATAAATCAATTAGATGACATAATAAACACCAAACACTCAAACACCAAATAGATGACATAATCAAACAGTCAAGCACCAAATATACAACATAAGAAAACTCATACTTTAATGTATCTTAGGGGAGGCTATCTTGTATGCACAATCAATCTAGTTAGCATGATATAACTTCACAACACGTCAACTCAAACATAAGGTCATGATATCCATGGCAATAACTATATAACATGTTCACATCATAAAATCCTAAATAATTATCATTCATGCAATCCCATATGCATAGTCAATTTAGATTAGTAAAACACAATGTCACAAATAATTCGACTCATTCCTGAATGTCATAACCCTAACCATTTGCATAGGCTAATCCAAATTAGTATAATACATATAACATCAAGATCTTAATGTAATAACCCTAGTAATCAAGTTACTAGCATATAAAAACAAGAAGTTATATATCATTCTTATCAACAACATATAATACAAACATCAAGTTATCTAACATAAAACAACAATAACACTGCATACAACCACATGTTACTATCATTCATGACTATCCGAAACATGTGCATATGACTACACTAATCAACTAGCATCTATCATGTATGTAACCATAACATCAATAGAACAAAAGGAATACACATAATTATAATTCATATAACAAACATTAATCAACATACTTGCATGCCCACCATACAAACCTGTATGAAAATCTTCTCTTACCCTGAAGTACATTGTTGCAACTTCACTTTAATGATCTTCAACTCCTGCTCTATCTCAGCCAACTAATTAGCATCATAACATGCCAATATCATCATGATGACCTAATTGCATATAATGACCCCACAATTCATGTATTACCTACCATACATGCATAACCATAACCATGAAAATGCATGCATAATAACATATAGACATCGAAATTCATATACAACCATATACAACCATACACTCATGACGACACATGCCACAATAACACCATCAACCTTCACCTGGTGACATCATTAAACCATGATAAGAGAAATTCAAATGAAATAAGCACATGGACTACAAGCATAAGGAACACATATGCAACCGACATGAATGCATAACCAACACACCGCCCATCCAATCTGAGGGGTGAACCATGATCTTATACCACCCTGTATAATGGAAACCAGACACCACCCAAAGAGAACGAAAACCCGGTCTTATACTACTATGTGGTATCAGATATAACCCAATCAGACTGTAACCTAGCTTTGATACCACTCTGTAACGCCCTCCTCCCACATTTACCCAAGTAACTGGCCAATTGGGGTATACATGTGATAATAAGTTACTATGATATGATTTGACTCCCTATGTGTCAATTAAGGAAGTGGAATCGACGAAAACCCACAACACATACCTTTTGTACCTACTATAAGACTCCCATAATTCATCCTTGTCATTCCCCTTACCAAACCTTGGGTCTCACTGACATTTTATACCACTAAACCCATATACACTCCCTTGATATGGATAAGGATGCATCTAAAAACCTACAGACGCATGCACAACATGGGTATGGATGCATCTGGGGACTCTTATCCTCATACCTGTGCCTACGAATCTAGAATTTGTGCCACTTTTCAAGCCTAAAATCCAGGTCACTTCCTAGAAACCCCTGTAACTTTCAGAATCCATAATTTACATTATAAGAAGACTTGCAAGGCAAAACTAACTCCAGGAATAGGCCTGACCATCCCTAACCGACACTAACATTCTTTCAAACACTTGGCATCAATTCAATCTATAGGACATGAATACAAGAAAGAGCATAAATGATTGATAACTGATATGATACTTGACAAGAAGGATCAACACACTATTCCCTTAACTTTTTGGACATCAATTAGGTCTTGCATACAGTTATCCTTTCAGCTACAAATAAATACATGACATAACCATGAATATAACCAATCACATAACCATGATTATAACCAACATTAAACCATGTAAATAATAATGAAATAAAAGCTATTAATCTCACATAATAAAAAGTACAAAGTCAAGAGAACTTAGCTTTTATTAAACATAGACAAGAGCCAACCAGGTTCGAGACTTCCACGTACCACCCAATGATAGACATGGCTGAACCAAATATTTATTTTGGCTAGTCACCCCCATGCCATATTCCAAGCATGAATGTGGGATCTCATGGATAAACCAATCCAAAACCAACCAAGGGAATCTAGAGGTTAAACAACCACCACTACCAAAACTAGCATCGAGAGCACAAAACCAAACCAAGCTTGGAATTCCTCCGGACACCATCACTATCATTGAGGAATTTTTCGTGTCCTTTTCTCTCAAGATTACAGCAATCCACACCAGATCCATAGGCCCTTAATCGAGCCACCAGTCTCTGGAATTTACTGTATTCCACACTGGATCAGTAAGCCCTAACCGAGACTCCACCTTTAGGCTTTACAATGTATCCCACAAAAACCGGTCAAGGGATTCCTAGGCCTTTGGGAAATTTCCTAAGACCACCTCCCCCCAGATTCTGAAGCCATCCGACAATTCCAAAGCTCAAAACCGAGAAAACAATCCCATCACACCATGGCTATCCAAAGAAATACAAGTAAAGGCTAAAACCACCATCATAACCCAACGTAACCATGCCACAAACAACAAGAGAACCATATACCAACATGCAAATCCATGTATGTCAAAAACATCTAGGAAATCACACATGCAATATGTTACCTGCAAGTATTCCTGCTGAAGTTTCTTGATCCTACTCTTCCTTGTTTGATCTTTTCTTTCTTTCCTTTTCCTTTTCCTTCCTCAGCTTGCTTTTCACTTCCTTTCTCCAAGGCTAGAATCCTCCAAGAAAACTCTAAGTGTCTAAGAGTGTGAGAGAGAGAATCATGAGAGAGATACCAAATTGAACTGACCAAAAACTTACAGTAACCAAGCCTAAGAAATATCTTTCCAACTGATCCTCAGAAGCCGTTTTATTAATGATGCCTCTATTTTCTTCATTTTCCATTAGTTTCCTTCATTTTCCTCCTCACATGCAACCTATGACCTTTTACCTTCCTTTCCTCCTAATTTCCATTATTTAAATAAATAAATTCCAATTAATGCCTCATGCCTTTCCAAAGCCTTTGCCATTGCCTTTGCCAATTTCCTTAGCCATAATAACTGAAATGAACACCTACTAGGATGTTTTGCCCACCATTTAACTTGGAATAAGTGTCCCTTAATTGTGGTCTTATTTTTCCTTTATTAACTTTTATTATATGAAATTTTAACCAGTGGTTGTTACAAAGAAACTCATCAAAAAGGAACTTAGAAGTCAAGTTTTAGATCTCTTCCCAAAAATTATGTTAGCCTTGAATGACCTTTCACAAGGAATAATCAAACAAAGGAAAAGAAATGATAAGCCTTCTCTTAGGAAATTTCAAGAGACCCAAAATATTAATACTGTTATTGTTGGTGTTCAGATATGAATCATGCAATTCACCTAATTCCACATTAATTGTCAACTTGGGGCTCAAATGGTTATTTCAAGCCTATCATGCAAGGTATATGTAGGCCATAGTTTCCCTACCCAACATTGAAAATTTATCATAACATAACAATGTGTAACAAGTTATAACTGTAACAACAATCAGAGTAACAGCAAGATAAGACTCACAACAACACACTAAAATCATTACACAACAAAGAGATAATACAACAGAAAATAAATCAATGCACACATTTAATCCAATAATGCCTGGTCAGGAGAGTGGGCCCAACTCCCTAATCAGGGTTGTTGAAAGATCAAGATCTATAAAATACTCAAAATATCAGCAATTCTATTAATCAAAATATCATTATAGAGGTCTGTTGTTACAACTCAAAAATATCCCATATCTCTTAGTGGTGGCTTTCCCAACCCCTTAATCACTACTTATACATTTCATTAACAACTAAAAGTGCCTAATATTACGACAACTGTCTACCTGCAAATACATAGTGATTCTTGAGATATAACATAATACAAAGATAGCTCGTGTGTTAGTCGATTGGTTGAACCACCATTGCAACTGATATCCAAAGATAGCATTGTCAGCTCGATAACACAGGGGCTTATTGGTGGGCTCCAGTATTACAGCAATAATGCTGCAACTCCTGGGACTCCCTTCTTTTCTTTTATCAACCCCGTAGTTCGTAACAAACTCGGAAGCGATGGTGCTGTATGCACAAGTACTAGCTCTTGCCGCAGCTGTCACTTGGTCAAATGACACAAGTCTCCTAGGAGCTTAAGCCAACTTCTATGAGCTCTTAGAAGAAGATTTTTAACTGATGGATGAAAGCTAACTCGAAGGAAGCTAATCTGCTTGTGAAAAGAAACTGAAAAGCTGAAAGAAAGTGCAAACCCTAGCAAACCCTAATTCTACCAGCGAGTCCTACTGATGCAAAGAAGAGAATGAAAGCTACTAAAAGATATTCCATTACTTCAAGGAAGGTAAAATACATGTGTCTAGACTACCTCTATCTGAAGAAAACATCTTTTTGTATTTTTGAATAAGTTGTCAGAATGATCATGCATAGGCTTTCATTGTTCTTGACTTTGCAGAGGTGGATCGGCGAGAAGAAATGCTTGGAAGAGGTCGGGAAGGTTAAAAGAGGGCCTAAGGGGTCCCTAACACCCTTCCAGAGAGTTTCACAGAGTTTGGCTATCATGAAACCTCATTTGTGAGCTTCTACAGGAAGTCTGCAGGGGTTCTACAGGATGTTTAAGAATTTCTACAGGATGTTCAGAAATTTCTACAGGATGTTTAGAAATGGGATTTTGGAGGTTGGATGGGTGAGGAAAGATGAAGGAGTGGGTATGGAGGTAGGATAAGGGTTTGAAGTGGTCCAGGGACTGGTGGATGGAGTTGAGAGAAGGTGTAGATGGCTGAATTTGTTCAAAGAGGGCCGAAACAATGTTTGCACAAAAAGTTAGGGTTATGTGGGCAAAATGACAAATGTGAGGCAAGAAACCCAGTTAGGGGATGGAACATATGGGTCTGACGAAGTTTGGGTGGATGAAGAAGTGGTACAGGTGCTCTGCATTGTATATTTCCAACTGAACCAATAAAGACTTGCAAGTAATCAAACACCTAGTTATGCCAACCTAATCTGATCTAGATAACAGTAAAGTGAATGAAAAAAAGCTTTATTTGCAAGGAAACCATGTATATTAACTATGCAACGAAGTATTCAAAGATCTGAACATGTAACCAACTTCTGCAAATGAAAATCATACACTAGTGATTGCATGGCAAAGCAAAAATAGTGCTTTTGTTTGGGACAGTAAGGTTACTTTGATCCCAGCCCCTGATCCTATGAGGGAGAGGTGAAACCAAAGGTGCTCGTTGGCCTTTTTCTGAAGCTTTTTCCTTGTTGATATCCTACAAACTTAATCTAAACATCAAAAGCCTTTCTAACCATCAACAGTGACCTAGTTAATCAACACAATTTAATCTGCCTAATAGAAATAATTTTGCAAATGCATAAAGGAGAAACAACGATGCATAAAGGAGAAATAACAATACATAAAGGAGGCCTTGGATCTCAGGTTGGGCCCAACCCTAAGAGCTACGGCTCCTATAAAGAACTCAGATCTGATACAAAATAGGACTGCTTGTCATTATCAAAAATTAGTCATCAACCGAAAGTTATGCCACAATGGCTACAAGAAAATGAGCTAAAAGTGACAACACTATAGTGCAAAAAAAATGCAATAGTTTCAAAAGTAAACTATGAAGGTTGAGGCCTTCTTATTTATACATCACGAGGGGCCTAACAGGCCTCCTAAATTCAAGGGACTCAGCTATCCCAACTGCTAGTAGACAGACCCTCTCCCCAAATCTGCTTGGTTGCCTTTTGGATCCGTTTTGGTGGCCTGTGAGCTCGGAGTTGAGGGTGGAGATCCCGAGGAAGGGCCATTTAATGTCAAAGACAACCCCCCTACGAATCCTCACCTCAATCTTGGCTATCACCTAGCCCATGATTGCTTGGTTTTGCTCCAACATTTGTCCAAAAAACCTGAAATAACCACGTATTAGCCTCCTAGGTAGAGTGACCACCCTTATTCGTTCAAATTACATAAACATACTAAAAAAGTTCATAATCTATGAAAAATGGAGGATTGAACAAGGACAATTAGGAAAAATGAGCCCAATAAGTTACCCAATTCAGGGCTCATCATCACTCCCCTGCTAAATGGGTTTCTCATCCTCTGAGAAACTAGTCCAGCTCCTCATCCTTGATTGCCTTGATCGCCTCCCTCACATCCCAGGCTTCTGAAGTAATATCTTCTTCACTGTCATGGAATTCGGCCCTCCTTTCCACCTCTTCCCACTGCCTATGCTCCTCTTCTTCTATGCCTCCTTCCATCAACCCCAAAAGCAAAGGTGGAATTAACTTGAGGTCTATCCAGTTGGTCTGAAGATTCTGCATGGAATTTTTGTAGAGAGGCACTCATGCCAAGGCCTCCCTCATTCTAGTTGGGGTGTGGTATTCTCTGATTTTGAGGTTGTGGGACAATGTGTTCCACCTACGGGTGCAAGCATGAACACATTTGTCCCCCAATAGTCGCTCCATGTCCTCAAAATGTGCTCTGGCCTGAGCTTGATGAACCATGTAATCTAGCAGGGCCTGAGAGTTGTTTGCCAGGTGCTGGTGGGCGGATATCAATGCTGAGGGATCCCCTGGCTCTGCTCTAATTAGTAGCGGTTCCTGTAGTTCTCGCTCCATGACATTTCTAACCTCTGCTGCTCTCTTTTCTTCATGGTTTAGCCAGGAGGTCATGGCCATAAGTTGCATGTCCCCTACTGCAGTGTTGGGGTCCCACGAGGTCATGTTGGGAAGGGACAAATTGTGTAGGTAGAAATCTTATAGCTTGGCCTTGTCTTCTGAAGAACTGTTGTTACATAAAGCCATGAATTGTTGGGGGTTTTGGAATTGAGTGATACCTCTCTGTGCTAAAGTGTTGATCTGAAATTGCAGCCACTGATCCCTGAGGTATAGGGCGTAGGATTTCGTCAGTTCCCTACACTGTAAAGCTTCCATTTCCCAACTCGCCATGTAGGCCAGTTGGGCCTCCTTCTCTTGTATCTGTTGTTTTAGAGACTATATCTCTAGGCTTGCTTGCAATTCTTTTTCCTGTACTTGCCGATTTAGTATCTCAATTTCAGCTTGCATTCCTTCCTTTCTCTAAGGTTCTTCTGTGGTATCTTTGGATGTTGTGGCCACCTCCTGTTGTTGTTGTTCTCCCAAGAGGTGAGGCCTGTCTTCTTTCCTTTGTCCTTGTAACTGTAGCTACTGTCTAAGTAGCGCATTCTCTTCCTGCAGCTTGGCCTGCTAGTAGCTCTCCACATGTCATACCCTTGCCAATTCTTTTTGGGTCTCCTTGAGCTTTTCCTCCAGAGGACCTATATCTACCACACCCTTGGATTTAGCGATCTTCATCCAAGTGTGCGTCCTCACTCTTTCTTCCTCTAGTGCGAGGAAAAGTGGCACTGTGAATTTTTGGGGAATGATCTTCTTGGCCTCTAAGAAGTTATAGTAAGAGCCTAGGCTGGGCTGGGGGCTTGGTTCCACAATGGTATCAGCCTTCTCTTCCTCCAGTGATGACTTGGCTACTTTTTCCAACATCTTTTTGGTCTCCTTCAGCCTAGCCAATGTTTCCTATAGAGCAGCCTTGGCATCCTGTAGAGAGGCCTCTGAGTTAAACTTTTCCATCCTTTCTTTCCATGTGGATGTCTTCGGGCTTCTCCGCTCATATGTGATGGATGTCTTTTGTTTGGATGGGGTGTCTACAATTGTAATTGGTCCTTTAGATTGTTGCTCTTTGGTTTGCCAGTTTTAATCCTCGTGCTTCTTCTTGCCTTAAAATACATGGAAGGCTCCCTCTTCCACTTTTTTTTTTCTTTGGAGATGTGCTGAGGGTGGCCAGCACAGTTGTTGCCTCCCTAGCTAGAACCTCAAGATATTCTTCCTTCCCTTGCCCTTTTTCCAGACTTCCTATAGAAAGTCACGTGTTGACTATTTTCTGGCTTCCTGTAGAAGCAGTTTTTGGGCTTCCTGTAGAAATGGCCTTCTGACTTCCTGTAGAACCAACTTGCACTGTTTTGGCCTGCTTGGTTGGGGGTGCCTTCTCCTTTAGTTTGGTTGTGGCTACCTTGGGTGTGCTTTCACTTGCTTGTACTTTTTCAATCCTTTCTGCCCTGCTTTGCAATCTCTTCTCCCTGGGTGTTTGTGTCATTTTTCCACCCATAGTTTTGGCCTTAGCAACTTGGCCTTTCTCAAGTTTCTCTTTTTGTCCTTGCTTTGGTGGTCTGCCCGGGGTTTCCTGGCCCTTGGCTTTATTTTCTATCTCAATGTGCTCCTTCTCCTCGTTGCTGGAGGAAGTGAGTTCCTCGGCCAAAATTCAGATATCATCATCCTTCGACATATTGCGAAAAATCTCCCAGGAGAGAGGGACAATATAGGTATGGAGTGCCTCTTCTACTAGGAGCTTGAGAAGCCCATGATGGGCCAGCTGGTCTGGTGTCCCTTCCTTCAGTTTTGTGGCACACTCAATCAAGGATTGTAGAAGAACGTAGGGGATGCTCAATTTTTGTTCTGTGGGTAAATCCATCTTGTGCCTAAGTTCAGTTAGCAAACGGAAGTGATAACCGTATACAATACTGAACCGCCCTCACAGGTAATATATTTAATAATATGAAGGCTGACTTCGCTCCAAAATGGCTGTAGGTTGGCTCTCTGGACCCCATTCTTATCCTCTGAAAACTGTTCCTCTGGTAGGAAGAATTCCTTTTTGGCCTTTTGGCCAAATTTCCTCTCCTCTTTATCCCAGGGTATCCCCAATGGTAGATCAGTGACTCTGCTAATGAGTTGTGGGGTGAGCTTTAGGGTCAACCCTCTGAAGTTTACATTGGCTAGTGTCTTTGATTTAGGCTTCAGAGACCTTAGGCACTCTGTTATTTCATCATCGTGACCTTGAATTTTGTCACAGAAGGTCATCCAATTTGCACGGGTAAATAGGTCTACCACCTCAGGAGTTTCTCGGAGTTTCTTGGAATCCGAGGGTTCTTTTCAGATAAACCCTCCTGGCATGGTAAAAAATGCTCTTTTTTGGCTTATGCTTTCATTAGAAGGGGGATTCTATGTATGTTTTCCTCCTCAGAACGTTGAAAACAGTATCCCTCAGGTTACTTTGTATCAATTCCCCAGTTTTAAAACTCGACTTCCTGTGTACAGAAGGACGACTCTGGTTTTCCTAAACAGAGTGCAGAGCTCAATTTCCACCCCCTAGCATACATATAATCATGTAAAATTCACATTTTTTTCCACACCGGTTAGCCCTGACAGTGTTTCAACTTTTCTACAGGAGGAATTTTCTTCAGGACCCGTGGAGAAAATCTTGGACGCAAACCAACGAAGAAATTTTATGCAACCACAAGTAAACTGCTATTTTGATTCACAAGTAGACTTGCTTTTAATTTTCCTACTCCTGCACGTCGAATTCACCACCTTTGGAAAATCATGCATGGGAATGATGTGTTCAGGCCTACCTCTCTTCGAATTGCCAACTTCGACATAGACATTCCAGGTTTCTCTGTTATGTCGGGTTTCTTGTAGAGCTCCTTCCTGTAGAAAGATTTTCCAGCTTCTGGATGACGTCAGAGTGCTTCTGTACAAGTCTGAGACGCCGAAGGATGTTGGAATGGGCCAAGAAGCTGTGGCTAACAAACTGCAGAGGAGGAGGACGCGTACTCTGCTGCAAAATAGTTGCAAGTGCAAATGACAGCGGTTCATCGTGAGTTATTCGACCGAGCAATTTGAATTACTGCGCAATTCATGGCGCGGGGGTGAGCTGTCCAGGCCGATCCGTTAGCCAACGTCACGGCCATCATTCTTCGGCATGTCTCTGACCACGAAATCCTTTCTCTGCCATTAACTGCCGCCATTTCTGCCAAACTGTCGATTCTCCCTGACTGGACACTTCCCACGTGTCAACTGCCCGTCTCTTTGGCACAACCGGGCTCGTTCGGATCCCACGAGGCCATTCAACTGGCTGTGGGTGGCCAGTTGACTGGCCACTGAACTTGTTCAATCTGCACATTTCACAGTCATGCAAATTTCAGAGTATAGTCTATGCAATTCGACGAATAAGATTAGACACTTACCTGTGTGGTCGTGGACGTGTTCTGCGGGCTTTGGGACGTGGAATGATGGATTTTCTTGCTGCTGCTTCGTGCACGGGCATTGGAGCTCCTTTTCCATTGGCTGATGCTGGATGCAAGACTTCGGGACCCGACCCTCTAGTTGTAAACGCTACATGCGCCGGCTTCATCTGATTTGAGCTGCTGGTGTCTCCATAGTATGCACTCCAACCGAATCAGCTGCTACAGGATTCCTATAGGACATCATGTAGCTACTTCTCCTCCTGGGATGCATTCTAAAATGAGTAGGATTGCGTTCACGGATGAAGGGTCCTAATAGAGCCTTGATAGGTAGAGTGTGCGAGCCTCTGCATGCTTGATTTGTCACTTGGAGGAAAAAAAAAAAAAATCTGAGGAAATAGAACTCTTGTATGACTGTGCAGGAATACATAACCAGATTGTTGCAATGGCGGTGGAAGGAGATGAAACAAGTGGTGGTTGGAAAAAAAGGGTGGTTGCATGCCCATCAATAGATTTCAAGCTTCAAATCCCTCTCTAGAATCGATTCTGGCCTGCCCAAAGGCTCTACAGGATGTTTCCTATAGAAATGTAGAACTTCCTGTAGAAAGTCCTGAAACTTCTTGTAGGAGGTTGAACCTCGACCAGATTGTGTCCAAATCCTAGAAAAAATGAGTGTCCATGGAGGGAGTGTATGTGAGGATGTCTGGTAACTTGGTACGGACCCTTGTCCTTGTTTTGGGAGGCCTCCTTTTCTGCACTATATTCCTGCAACCTGCAATAATTCTTCAGAGATTAAACCTGTTTCTTTTTTCTTTTTTCTTTTTCTCTTTTTTTTTTTTTTTT